>JANRMT010002685.1:1403-20946 GCA_026402145.1 Polypterus bichir lapradei | reverse complement strand
TGTCACTTTTTTGTCACACTTTATATTGGGGTTATTTTAAAACCTACATATATATGTTTGGTATCATTCTTTTCAAAATATATCAAACTTTAATGTGATGTTGTTAGATTTTCAGATTCTTATTCTGATTTTAAATTATAAACTAAAATATCAAGAACTCGCATCCCGTGAGACAAGACTTTGTGCCAAGACATTTAACCATGCCCGGGGTCAGAAATAAAAGGCAAAGAGTAGATGACAAAAACAGCTGCTGTACAGGTTTTAAAATGTTTGAAGTGTCGCGCGAAATGCAGATCATGTGCCGCAGCCAGAAGATCACGCGCCACAGCCAGCAGATCAGCAAATCAAGCCCTTAGGGTCACTCTCAGGAGCTCAGTGAAATCAAGCATGGTGCTGTGATAGGATGCCACCTGTGCAATAAGTTCATTCGCAATAAATATTCCACGGTCAATTGTTAGTGGTATTATAAGAAAGTGGAAGCAACTGGAAACAACAGCAACTCAGCCATGAAGTGGTAAGCCATGTAAAATCACAGAGTGGGGACAGCACATGCTGAGGCGCTCAGTGTGCAGAAGTTGCCAACTTTCTGCAGAGTCAAAAGTTACAGAACTCCAGATTAGCTGTAGAACAATGAGTAGAGAGCCTCATGAAATGGGTTTCCATCACCAAGCAGCTGCATCCAAGCCTTACATCACCAAGTGCAATGCAAAGCATCAGATGCATTGGTGTAAAGTACACCGCCAGAGCAGTGGAGATATGTTCTCTGGAGTGACAAATCACGCTTCTCTGTCTGGCAGTCTGATGGATGATTCTGGGTTTGGCAGGTGCCAGGAGAACGGTACTCATCTGACAGCACTGTGCCAAGTGTAAAGGTTGGTGGAGGGTGGATTATGGTGTGGGGTTATTTTTCAGGGGTTGGGTTTGGCCCCTTAGTTCCAGTGAAAGGATATCTTAATGCTTCAGCGTACTAAGCCTTTTTGGACAATTTCATGCTCCCAACTTTGTGGGAACACTTTAAGGATGCCCCCTTCCTGTTCCAACATGACTGTGCCCCAATTGCACAAAGCAAGGTCTATAAAGAAATGGATGAGTAAGTCTGGTTTGCAGGAACTGGACTGGCCTGCACAGAGCCCTGACCTCAACCCGATAGAACACCTTTGGGATGAATTAGAGCGGAGATTGCAAGTGAGGCCTTCTCATCCAACATCATTGCCTGACCTCACAAATGTACTCCTGGAAGAACAGTAAAAAATTCCCATAAACACACTCCTAAGCCTTACTATATATAGTAATGAGACAAAGAACAAAGAAGGTGGTTTGGTGTATCTTCATGACCAACCCCATATATTAATGCATCAAAAATGAGTGAAAAAAAAAACGTGTTGAGCCTTCTTAGATTCCCTATTCCGACTGTCCAAGATGGTGTCACTTAGGTTTATGAAGCATTCTGGGAGGAAAAGATAGGTCCAGGTGGTCTGACCCCAGAACTGACTTCACAAGTGGAATTGTGTTGATCTTCCTGTCTGCACAGGGGAAAGAAGAAGAGAGTACCTTATTGCACAACTGCACCACATGTCTTGGTAGAGAATTACAATCACATAAGCCTTTAAGTTGTTCCCCATGCACATGCATGTGTATATAATATATATACCTAGTAGTTTTAATTTTTTTTAATAAAGAAGGTGCCACTAATCAGTAATCAACGTAGTGCTCATATTGTAATCCTACCTAAGGCTCTTGACACCATGGATTTCTAATCTCATCTTCTAATGATGGTTCTGGAGTTATGGGGGTTCCTTTTAGTCTTTAAATGCCAAGAAGAACATAAGAAATTTGACAAACAAGAGGAGACCATTCAGTCCATCAATATAAATTGTTTAGCTAATAGCTAAGCTGTCCCAATAGTTCATCTAGATTCATTTGAAAGGTTGTTGAGGTTTCTGCTTCAAATTCAGCTCTTGGCAGTTTGTTCCAGAGTCCCACAACTCTTTGCATAAAGAACTGCTTCCTGTCTTCAGTCCTAAAGGCATTTCCCCTTAATTTCCACTGCTGTCCTCAAGCACTTGATTCACTCTTAAGCTGAAAGAATACAGCTGGATCTCCTTTATCGATGCCTTCGAGGATTTAAAATACCTCAATTATGTCCCCATGCAGTCTCCTCTGCCTGAGACTAAACAGGTTTAATTGTCTGAGCCTATCACAGTAGGACATGTCCTTAAGTCCCATGATGCACTTGGTTGCTCTTCTCTGCACAGCTCCAAGTGCTGCTATGTATTTCTTGTACTGTGGTGACCACAACTACACACAGTACTCCAGTGATGGTCTTATTAGTGCATTATATAGTTTGAGTATAAGGTCCCTTGACTTAAATCAACAGTTTTTATGCTATAACCTATTTTATATGCTTTTTTAATTGTTTCTGTGCATTAAATAGTCAGTGAAAATGTTGTATCAACATAAAACCCTAAATCTTTTTCAGAGGTTGCTTCCTGTATGACAGTGTCTCCCATGTTGTATTTATAATTGGTGTTCCTTTTGCCAATGTATAGCACTTTGAACTATTCCACATTAAACTGCCTTTTCCAGTCCTTCGCCCACTTCCAACAGATGTTAGGTCATATAGCGTGATGTGTGGAATCCAAGGAGGTTCTGCTCAAGCTTTATAACAACAACATTTATTTCTATAGCACATTTTCATACAAATAATGTAGCTCAAAGTGCTTTACATGATGAAGAAAGAGAGAAAAAGACAAAGTAAGAATTAAAAAAAAGAACACTAATTAACATAGAATAAAAGTAAGGTCTGATGGCCAGAGAAGACAGAAAAAAAAAAACTCCAGACGGCTGCAGAAATAATAAAATCTGCAGGGGTTCCACATGAGACCGCCCATCCCCTTCTAGGCATTCTACCTAACATAAATGATCTCTCCTCATTGTATTCAGGGTTCTCATGGAAGGACTTGATGATGATGGTCATGTGGGCTTCTGGCCTTTAACCCATCAATGTAGGGACATCACAGTGCTTTGATTAGGTGGTGGTGGCACAGATCGCCACCAGAAAAAAATGGAATAAGAACAGAAGAGAGAGTAGGGGTTAGTACGGATTTTGGAGCCACCATGAATAGTAATGATAATTAATTGAATATACAGAGCATCAGGGTTAAACTAAAATGAAGTTATGAGAAAGCCATGTTAAAGTATTGTGTTTTAGCAGTTTTTTTAAAGTGCTCCACTGTATTAACCTGGTGAATTCCTATTGGCAGAAATTCCAGATTTTAGGTGCATAACAGCAAAAGGCCGCCTCACCACTTCTTTTAAGTTTAGCTCTTGGAATTCTAAGCAGACACTCACTTGAAGATCTAAGGTTATGATTTTGAATGTAAGACATTCCGAAATATAAGATGGAGTGAGATTATTTAAGGCTTTGTAAACCATATGCAGTATTTTAAAGTCAGCTCTGAATGACACAGGTAACCAGTGTAGTAACATCAAAACTGGAGAAATGTGCTTGGATTTTCTTTTCCTAGTTAAGATTCTAGCAGCTGCATTCTGCACTAGTTGCAATCGATTTATGTCTTTTTTGAGTAGTCCTGAGAGGAGTGCGTTACAGTAATCTAGTTAACTGAAAACAAGCGTGAACTAATTTCTCAGCATCTTTCAATGACATAAGAGGTCTAACTTTTGCTATATTTCTTAAGTGAAAAAATGCTGCCCTAGTGATCTGATTAATATGCGATTTATAATTTAGGTCACAGTCAACAGTTACCCCTAAATTCTTTACCTCTGTCTTGACTTTTAATCCTAATGCATCAAGTTTATTTCTAATAACCTCATTATATCCATTATTGTCAATCACTAAAATTTCTGTTTTCTCTTTATTTAGTTTGAGAAAATTACTACTCAACCATTCAGAAACACAAGTAAGACATTGTGTTAGTGAATCAACAGAGTCGGGGTCATCAGGTGCTATTGATAAATACAGCTGCGTGTCATCAGCATAGCTGTGGTAGCTCACGTTATGCCACAAGATAATCTGACCTAACGGAAGCATGTAGATTGAAAAGAGCAGCGGACCCAGGACAGACCCTTGTGGAACACCATATAGAATACCATGTGTCTCTGAAGTATAATTACCACAACTAACAAAGAATTTTCTACCTGCCAGGTAGGATTCAAACCAATTTAAGACACTGCAGAGAGGCCCATCCACTGACTAAGGCGATTTCTAAGAATATTGTGATCAATGGTATCAAATGCGGCACTCAGATCTAGGAGGATGAGAACAGATACACTGCCTCTGTCTGCATTTACCCCCAAGTCATTTACTACTTTAACGAGTGTAGTTTCTGTACTGTGATTTGTTTTGAAACCCGACTGAAACTTATTAAGAATAACATGTTTATTGAGGTGGTCATTTAGCTGCATAATGACTGCCTTCTCTAGAATTTTACTGAAGAAAGGCAAGTTAGAAATAGGTCTAAAATTTTCAAAAGCAGAGGAGTCAATATTATTTTTCTTGAGTAAGGGTTTAACTACAGCAGTCTTAAGACAGTCTGGGAAGATCCCCGTATCTAATGACGAGTTTAATATGTCAAGAATACTATCAATTAGCACGCCTGATACTTCTTTGAAAAAACCTGATGGTATTGGGTCAAGGACGCAGGTGGAGGGTCTCAGTTAAGAAATTATTTTATATAAATCAGGTAAATCTATCCTGGTGAAAGAATTTAATTTGTTCATAATGGAGTACTGGGGCTTAAGAGGATCAGTGTTGGGGAGATATACTATATTATTTCTAATATCATTAATTTTATGATTGAAAAATACACTGGTGAGGCCTCATCTGGAGTCCTATGTCCAATTTTGGCCTCCTGACTACAAAAGGAACATAGTAATGCTAGAAAAAAGTCCTGAAAAGAGTGACTAGGCTGAGTCCAGGGCTACAGGGGATGAGTTATGAAAAAGATTAAAAGAGCTGAGCCTTTACAGTTTAAGTACAAGAAGATTAAGAGGAGACAGAATTGAAGTGTTTAAAATTATTAAGGGAATTAATCCAGTGGATCGAGATGGTGATTTTAAAATTAGTTCATCAAAAACACAGTTGGAAATGTGTTAAGGGTAAATTTCAAAGAAACATTAGGAAGTTTTTCTTTACACAGAAAACCAGAGACAAAGCTGCCAAATAGCATGGTAGACAGTAAGATTTTAGGAAATTTAAAATTTTTAGAAGAATTAAGTGGATAGGATTGGCAAGCTTTGTTGGGCTGAATGGCCTGTTCTCGTCTAGATTGTTCTAATGTTCTAAGGACTAAGGATGGGTAGAAAAATATATACTGTACTAGTTTTAACATGGGGTTTAGAATGGGGACTATAAAAATTTAATTAAATGAGTTTATAATCAGAAATGCTAGCTAAAGAACCAAAATAGGTTTTGGCATGACATGGATTCCACGAGATATTGGAAACATTCCTTTGATATTCAGGTTCATGCTGACATCACTGCATCACTTAATTTGTGAAGATTTGTTAGGTTTACTTTGTAGTACTAGGGTGTTGTACCATGTTAGTCATTATGAATGTAGCAAAAAGTCAAGCAAAATGACAACTTTTATTGGCTAACTAAAAAGATTACAATATGCAAGCTTTCGAGGCAAGTCAGGCCATACATCTTGCCTGAAGAAGGGGCCTGAGTTGCCTCGAAAGCTTGCATATTGTAATCTTTTTAGTTAGCCAATAAAAGGTGTCACTTTGCTTGACTTTTCATTATGTTTACTTTGAAAACTCTGGTCCATGTTAACATCATTGCATCACTCAGTTTCCTTTTTACATTCTAGTCCATTTTGACATCATTGCATTACTCGATTTCTGAAAATGTGTGAGCTACACATTCATGCTGCAAATGCATCGTTCTACCACATCCCAAAGGTGCTGGATTCTGATCCAGTGACGGGGTAGAACGTTGAACTCAGTCCATACTCATTTAGAATAAGGAAAGTGTCTTGACTATATGATCCCCGTGGTTAACTTCCTTACATTAGTCATTTATTTATTTAGTTATTATTTATTACTATCACATATTTAAAATTCTATGAATTACATTTGAAATGTATAAAGTCATGTATTCTGTTATTGTCTTTTTATTCTTCTTCTTAAAGACACAGTCAATGGAGTTGAACGACTACATATTGTACTTTATGTATAATTTGTATTTGGCATAAAATCTGATTTCTTTTCATTTCATTGTCATGTTCATGAAATCAGTTTGAGATGACTCTTGCTATGTGACATGGTGCATTATCATGCTGGAATTTAAAGAAGAGCAAATTATGAAGAGATGCAAATGGTTAGCAAAAATACTCAAATTGGCCATGGCATTTAAGTAACGATTGATTGGTGTCTTGTATTTATTTACCAGGAGGCATTCGTTTGTCGCTTTCTCGTTTATTAAGAACGCAGTGAAACAGTATACAACTCCATGTGCTCCTTTTCGCACATGCCTCGCCACCTTTTACAACATAGCCTTCTGGTGCCTTTTAGCTAGAAATATATCTCACTGAGGTCCCCTAGCGGATGGATGATATAACACATTAACCAGTATACAATACCCTGACACCTCCCCCTTTTAAGTCAATTCCTCAGGATAGCATTTCTATTACCATTAACATGTGAACCCAATATCACTCACAACCTCTTTTTTTTTTTTCATTATACAGGAACTGTAAAGACCGTAAACCATTATTTAGAACTTGTTTGCCACAAAACAGTGACCTATAACAATACACCATAATATTGGTCCAACATTGCAAGTTACTGACTCAATTGTTCAACATCCACTATTCAGACATGCACTACTATGTTGTGTTATAATCAAATTAACATAACACCCACATAAACATTCTACTTTTGGTATCTGTTACATTTTACAGTAATACTGTAATCCTTTTACAAGTCCAAGCGAACCGCAGGCTTACTAACTCTGCCTGACCTTGTGATAGTAGGTGTTATTGTAACTGCCTCAACCGGTATATCAGGGTTCATACATTGCTGGACTTTCTGTGTAGGTTGATCAGTACTCGTTGTTTTAAAAGTCTCATCTTGAACTCCTTCAGGCAGTAGCTGGATATGTCTTCTGTTTCTCCTTTTTTCTCCCTCCTTTTCCTGGGAAACATTGTATGACCTTGGAGTGGTACTCTCTGTTAGCACCTTAGCCGGTCCCTTCCACTGTGATTCACCATCAAGCTTTAACATGACCGAATCCCCAGGTCTGAGTACAGGTAAGTCCTTCACGCCATGTCGCCTGTTGAAGTAGTATGCCTGTTGTTCCTTTGCTGCTTTATCCTTCTCTCTTATACTTGCTTTGTTTGGCCACTTTGGCCTGAGGTTTTTCTGCAGAGTGGGTAGAGTAGTGCGGATTTTTCTTCCCATCAGCAATTCTGCTGGACTTACACCAGTAGAGGTGTTAGGGGTAGCTCGAAAACTCATTAGTGCCAACAATGGATCCTCCTGCTTTAGTATCCGTTTTGCAGTCTGAACGGCCCGTTTTGCATGCCCGTTACCTTGAGGATTGTGTGGACTCGAGGTAATGTGTTGAATGTCGTATGTGGCACAGAAGTTCCTCCAGACCTCGCTGATGAATTGCGGTCCATTGTCACTAACAACTTGTTTGGGTATGCCGAATCTTGCGAAGGTAGCTTTGAGCTTATGTACAACACACTCTGATGTCGTTACACTTAATTGAAGAATTTCCAAATACCGTGAATAATAGTCGGATACCACCAAATACTGTTTCCCTTGATGTATTCATAAGTCTATGGCTATTCGCTGCCATGGCCTTTCTGGTAATGGGGTTGACTGTAGTGGCTCCTTATGCTGTGTGCGTTTGTTCTCTATACAAAATTTACAAGTTTCTATCTTTTGCCTCAGGTCCTCAGAAATTCCAGGCCACCACACAGTCTCTTTAGCTCGAGCTCTGCATTTTGACAGTCCTTGGTGTCCTTCGTGAATTCTACTAAGAATGTTCTTTCGCATTGCTTTTGGAATTACCAAGCGGTTGCCCAGCACTAACAGTCCTTCACTCAACGACAAGAAATCCTTCCATTTGTAAAAGCCTTGTATGCTGTTAGGTACGCTTTTAGCATATTCAGGCCATCCTTCCTTTATAAATTTCTCCACTATTCGGAGCTGATCATCCTTTTGAGTCTCCATCTCCGTCAACTTCTGCTGTGACACTGGCAAACTCCCGATGATTGCATTCACATGGGCACTCATATCCGCTGACATGAAATCCTCTGTGGTGCTTAATGGGCTCCTTGACAATGCATCTGCTACCACCAAGCTTTTGCCTGGCATGTATTCCGCTTTCGCATTAAAGCGCATGAGTCTCATCAAAAGTCTTTGACATCTCACTGGTACACAATCCAGATCTTTGCTATTGATCAGTGGTATTAACGGCTTATGATCAGTGACCAGTTTGAATTTTTCCAAACCGACTAAGTACTTTTGGAACTTTTCACACGCCCATACGCCTGCAAGGCATTCCTTCTCTATTTGGGCGTACCTGACCTCTGAATCTGTCAGTCTTCTCGAAGCGTATGCAACTGGTTTCCAGCTGCTGTCGTGCTTTTGCTGTAGCACACTGCCAATTCCGTAGCTGCTGCCGTCGGCTGATACAGTGGTTTCTCTTGCTGGATCGTAATGTGCTAGGACTGGTGCTTTGATGAGTGCGTTCTTGAGAATGCCAAATGCTCTTTTCTGTGGTTGATCCCACGCCCATACACTCTTTGTCTTAAGTAGTTCATACAGAGGACCCCCTTCCGTTGCTAAGTTTGGAATGTATTTGCCCATATAGTTTATAAGGCCTAGCGCTCTCCTCAGTTCACTTACATTATTAGGGTCTTGCAACTAACTAATTGCACGTACCTTTTCCGGGTCCGCTCTGACACCTTGAGCATCTACTATGTGACCTAGAAAACTTAACTCTGATTTCTTGAACATGCACTTCTCTTTATTTAGCTTGAGGCCTACTTTGTCCATTCTTTTCAGCACTTCTTTTAAGTGTTTGTCATGCTCTGTTTCATCCTGCCCATACACTATCACATCATCCATGTACACGGCCACACCTTCCAGATCTCCTAAAAGCTCGTGCATTTTGCGTTGGAAAATTTCTGGGGCTATGCTGATTCCAAATGGGAGCCTTTTAAAGCAATATCGGCCCATTGGGGTGATAAATGTTGTCAAGAGGCTGCTGTCCTCACTTAAAGGAATCTGCCAAAATCCAGACGCTGCATCCAATGATGTAAAGACACTTGCTCCTGTTAATTTAGCTAGGATTTCTTCTGTTGTGGGAAGTATGTATCTCTCCCTTTTAATGTTATCATTTAGCTTGTTCAGTCCAACACAAATTCTCACTGTCCCATTGGGTTTCATGACTGGCACCATGGGAGCACACCAATCTGTGGGCTGTGTGACTCTCTTCACTACGCCTTGTTCTTCCATCCTCTGCAGTTCTGCTTTAACTTTGGACAATAGGGTTAATGGCACTCTTCTTGCAGTGTATGCTGCGTATGGCTCGGCTCCCTCTCTCAGGTGGATTTTTACCGGCTCTGTTTTCATGGTACTGCTTCCTTCGAAAACTGTGCTTAACTGCTCTATTCTTTTGACTAGCCTCATCTCAGCCGCTGTCTCTCGGCTCAAGAGATTACCAACAGTTTCTCCGTCTACCACATACACTGTAATGGCATACTTTTGGCCTTTATGCTCCACTTTTGATGTAAACTGTCCTATACATTTTAGTGGTCCACCTGGGCTGTCCAGTACTATGTTTGAGTGCTTGAGCTGTGTGCTTGACTCGAGCCTTCTAAATGTCTCTGTGTTAATAACATTAACGTCAGCTCCTGTGTCTATCTTAAAACTGACAGGGATTCGACCTATTATAAGTGTCACAGTCCATAAAGCTTCTTCTAGTTTATTTTTGTTATTCACTGAACCCAGGTAAAAGCTTTCTTCGCTTTCTTCTTTCACCGTCACTTGTCTCACTGTTTTTGATTTACACATTCTTGCCCAGTGCCCTTTTTTCCTGCACTTTTTACATTCAGTCCCCGCTGCTGGACATTTTCTGATATCTAGGTGTCTTGTCTTGCCGCACCTACCACACTCTGTGTCCTCTCTTCTGTTCTCACTGCTTCTTCTATTTTTCTTTTTCATCCATGGCCTGTTAGCTGCCTTTAATGACTGCCTGGAGGTTACCTCTTGCAAGCTGCTCACTGGTTGTCCCTCTTGCTGGCTGATCTGCTTTGCAACGTCCTCGGCCTGCCGTGTCATCTGCACCGCCGTTTCCAGGGTAAGTGCTGTCATTAGCTGCATTCTCCTAGAGAGACCTTTATCTCTTATGCCTACTACGAGTCTGTCTCTTATGTGTTCATTTCGGCTCGCTCCGAATTCACAGTACTCACTCAGCTCGTACAATGCTCTGATGTAGCATTCCGCATTTTCCCCTGGCTTCTGCACTCTCTGATGGAAACATGCCCGTTCATGTATCACATTTCTTTTCGGCATAAAGTATTCCTCAAATTTTCGAAGAACAGTCTCGTAGTCCTCCGCACTCTCTCCATCCGCGAACGCGAACGATTTGAAAATGTTTTCTGCTTCAATGCCCATAGCATATATTAATGTGCTAATCTGTACCTCTTTGTCCTCCTTACTCAGCTTTGTAGCAACCCTGTAGCGTGAGAACCTCTGTCTCCAGGACGGCCACTCTGTCGGATGACCAAAGTTGAAACTTTCTGGGGGATTAAATTTCGCCATCTCTCTTTTCTAACACTTTTACTTCTGACACCATGTCTTGTATTTATTTACCAGGAGGCATTCGTTTGTCGCTTTCTCGTTTATTAAGAATGCAGTGAAACAGTATACAACTCCATGTGCTCCTTTTCGCACATGCCTCGCCACCTTTTACAACATAGCTTCCTGGTGCCTTTTAGCTAGAAATATATCTCACTGAGGTCCCCTAGCGGATGGATGATATAACACATTAACCAGTATACAATACCCTGACAATTGGTACTACTAAGCCCAAGGTGTGTCCAGAAGTAATTTCCCACACCATTATGCTGCTGTGGCTACCACCACCAGCCTGGATCCAAGCTGGATGCATGGATTCATGCTGTTGGCACCAAATCCTGACTCTAACATCTGTGTGCCTCAGCAGAAATCAAGATTCATTTATCCAGGCTGTTTTTCCAGTCCTCAGCCTTCCAGTTTTGGTGAGCCTGTGGGCACCTCAGCCTCAGCTTTCTGTTCTTGGCTGACAAGAGAGAAACCTGAAGTGGTCTTCTGCTGTTATAGTCCAGCCACCTCAATGTTTGACGTGCTTTTCTACTCACCACAGTTGTTACAGAGTGGTTATCTGAGTCACTGTAGCATTTCTGTCAGTTTTAACCAGTAAGGCCATTCTCCTCTGACCTCTCACATTAACAAGACATTTCTATTTGTAGAACTGCCACTCGCTGGATGTTTTTCATTTTCAGTGCCGTTCTGTGTAAACTCTAGAGAGTGTTCTGCATGAAACTCCCAGGAGATCAGCAGTTGCAGAAATACTCAAACCAGCCTGTCTGGCACCAACAATTACACCATAGTCAAAATCACTGAGATCACATTTTTTTCCACGTTCTCATGTTTGATTTGAACATAAACTGAAACTCCTGACCTGTGTTTGTTGGATTTTATGCATTCTTCTGCTTCCACGTGATTGGCCGATTAGATAATTGTATGGAAAAGCAGGTGTGTAGGTGCACCTAATAATTTGCTTGGTGAGTGTATGCAGTGGTTCCTTGGTTTGCAAGTATAATTCGTTTCGGAAATGTGCTTATAATATAAATGTGCACTCGTATATCAAAGCGAATTTCCCCATAAGAAATAATGGAAAGTCAGATGATTCATTCTACAAGCCAAAAATATTCCTATAAAAATGATTAATACAAAATATAAAGTAAAAATACATAAGAAAATTAACCTGCTCTTTACCTTTGAAAAGAATCGTGGCTGGTATGAGGGAGACGAGAGAGAAGAGGAGGAGGAGGGTTATTGTGTATAACGACTTTCACTCTAACTAACGGAATCACTGCTATCTGTTGGCTCACTGGAATCTTTTTCTTTTTTTGCGACTTTAAACAATGAAACCTATCCAATGACAGTTGCTTTTGCCTGAAGTTACTACAATTGGACAAAAAATTAAAAAAATGCTTTATGCACTTTAAACATAACTTTAAACATAAACATTTAGAGGTTTTTTAAACTCTTTTGGGATTTCTCCCCAATGGGACAACATGTGGAAGAGCATCCTAAAGTAACTCAGGCTCCCAGAGCTGTAACAGTTCGCCGCAAAAGCTAATCCAAAAAGATCATGGTCATGCTATAAGCGCCTGCCGTCGATGGGTGATACAAGGAACATTATAAATGCAAGGGCAAAGTATTACTTGGCCATGACCCTGCCTGATTACTGTTTCTGTGTATAGGAGAGTGGCAGATCCCGCTACAATAAATAACCTTGCCGTTCCTGTTTCAAGCTGAATAAAGCTGGTGTTGCTAAAGTACTTAGACTCAGCTTCGTATTTTGGGGTGCAAGACAGGGACTCACACATTATAGCACACATGTGGTCACCATGCTATAGTAAACAGTATATGCTCGTATGGATGTTGACTATACGAGTGAGGCACGCCGACTGAGACCAAGCATGGGAGACGATTACCCACAATCCCATGGAGAGAGAAGAACCATTGGCTCAGTTGTAATCACGTGACACTCAGCAGACAAAGCGTATACATACTACTCGTATTGCAAAACCTCGCTCATTTATCAAGTTAAAATTTATTAAAAATTTTAGCTCGTCTTGCAAAACACTTACTCACAATCTAAGGTTTTACTGTATTAACAATTTTTATAATGCCTTACTCATAGCAAGTATCTGCAACCTAATTTTCACAATTATGAAAATATTGTATATGAATATTAATTATATTTAACTATTTCATATAATGCAGGATGGCTGATTTTTTATTTATAATGACCAGTTAGCAGAAAGGTCAGTACAGAAAATTAAAGAATAATATATCTTCTTAAAATAAATCAACTGTTTTTGATTGAAAAGCAATTAGAGATTGTTACATCTGAAGAAATGAAAATTTATTGGCAAAGAAATATGAAAGAAACAGTAAAAAAAAAACACATTCTATATTAGTTTAGAAGCCTGAGGCAACAAATATACTTTAATAATATACTCCCCTATACTCCCTTCCCCCAACATCATAACAGAATATTGCTCCCAATGGTACACCCTTATATTCTACTTGTCATCAAACTTTATAATATAATTAATTATAGTGACTATAAATACCTAAGTGTCCTTTTTCCCTTAACAACAATAAAACATTTAATGAGATTTTTTATGATTTGGAATTTTATATTGTAATACCTACTTTTTTTTTGGCCAAGCTGTAATCTTTATCATCATACTGTAAGTCTGTTAAATATTGAACTTTAAAGCATAATCCCTAAATCCCTTAATTAAAATAGTCAAAAATATACAAAAGAACAATTAAACTGAGTCAATCAACATCAGATATGTAAAAGTTGTGTTATTTTAGAAACCTCAAAACGTAATAAAGCTTTTTATATTATGATGTTCTTAACAGATACTGACTCCATAAAGAGGTTTCACCAAGCCCTGTCTCTTAACCTAACCAACTATTTCCAGTTGGTCTTTCAGAAAAGAATTAGATATAACATAATTAGATATGACATAAGGTGTTTGTCATCAATGGCCTAAGTTAATTATAAAATGATAAACATACAGTAAGTCAAACTTGAGGTTCGTATTTCACCTTATGTGGTGTGCTGCTCTGACTTCTAAAATGTCAGCTTTGATGGGACACTTCTTTAATAGCATTTTTACAAGGAAACTATTATTGATCATAAGTGACACTATTGAGCTGTCCTCAAACTTAGAAAAATGTTAAGGTGGTCAAAGTATCAACAAATATTTATTATTAATCCAAATGGACTACCCAGTTTTGCTCAGAAGAGTTGTAAAAAGTACATTACATGTATGAAATAAATAAAAAGCAGATTTGACACTTACAGTGCCCTCCAAGATGTTTGGGACAAAGGCACATTTTTCTACAATTTGCCTCTCTGCTCAACAGCTTAGAATTACAAATCAAACAACTCGGCCATGATTAAAGTACCGATTGCAGATTTTATTTAAGGGTATTTGCATACATTTATCTCACCGTGTAGAAAAGACAACACTTTCTCTACATGGTCCCCCCATTTCAGGGCACCATAATGTCTGGGACACAGCAATGGCAGGTCTGTTAAAGCCATCGTATTTAGTGCCTAGTGCATATCCCTTGAACCAGGTGCTGAGGATCTTCTCAGGTGATGCTCTCCCAAGCCTCTAACGCAGCCATCTGCAGCTCCTTCTTATTTCAGGGGCCCCTCCCCTTAAGTTTTCTCTTCAGCATATGGAAGGCCTGCTCAATTGAATTTAAATTGTGTGACTGGCTTGGCCATTCAATAATTTTCCGTGGGGTCAACTGGTGATATGGTAGTATCTACTCTGATGATCATCAGGACATTAATCAAGGAATGAATTTCAAAGACACAAACAAGGGCAAGATTTGGTCACAGCAAAAAAAAGTTTCAGAAACCCTGCTCTAGCTATCCATGGAGTGTCTTGTTTACTTACCAATGGTTCAGTATTGTGTTGCTTTCTTTCTTTGATAAATTGTAGCAAGTAAAGATGCTAGAACTTTTGCAACTGACAGATTTCAGGCAAAAGACCCAAGCCTGAATGTTTTGTCATGCTGAACAGAAGTTCAGTGTATTCTGGGAAAGCTTAAAGGCAGAATAGGATTCAAAGTATTTTACATAGGTAGGAAGTGAAGCAGGACCTCTGAATGTTTTGTATGGCCAGTCAGCTTTTTAATTACCCTGGGAACTGACCTTGAGCTTATATGATAATGACTTAATAACAGTCTGTGTATTATGAGAAACTGTCAGCCCTTCAAGCAGAAAAAGGTCAGAGGCCTCATGTATAAATGGTGTGTGAACACAAAAATGTTTCATACGCCCGTTCCACGCTCACATTGTGATGTATAAAAACTACACTTTCACTTTCTCTGTCAGTTTTGCAAACTGGCAGCACCCAGCGTCAAAGCAGTGCTACTGTTCTAGTGTGCTTTCCCTTTCTTTTTTATATCCATATCTCAGATGTGGTTTTATCAAATACACTGAAATTAACCGCACATTGTTTATTAGTTTAAAGCATCTGATTGTAATTAACCTGTAATAATATATTGGTCCACGAAATGGCCAAACTATTCCAAATACCATAGCTGCTTTAGCGTTGTTATTCTCACTGCACCACTCAGAGTATTTATCCCACTAAAGAGAATTATCGGTATACAGCATCAAGTGCATGCTGCCTCAGCCATGCACACATTCTATTTGAACTGCCTTAATACAGCAAATGCTTCGGAGCCTTTACTGTAGGGACCTCGCGGTTCAGATCCAGTTTCATCCCAAGAACTATTAATGCACTCAATCATTCCACCAAGCACTCCCGGTAGAACTGTTTGTACATATAAGTACAGTTACCTCACTGTAAACTTGCACAACCTAAGGTACTATATAAAGCGCGTATTTACATATGATGACGACTGGCTTCTAAGTGGATTTAGATTTCCAAGTGCTATCTTCTTGGAGCTCCTGATATCATTTTTAAGATGAAATGCAGCAAAGTATGTTTATTACATTATACATTATGTATGTTTATTACATTATACAGATAAAATTTTAACATCATTTAAATTATCTATATTGTTTATAATTAAACATGTGATATCACAATGTCACTGCGGTGCAACCCCAATAGATGGATAGAATAATTACTTCGAGATATTTCAATGTTCCTTAAATGTTTTAAAGAATGAGCGTTCTAAGCTTACAGATGGCTTGACATCTATTACAGAGCTGATCGTGTGGAGATTAGTTACTTGGAGAAAGTAAAGTAAGGACAGGATTTGGGGGGTAGTACATTTGAAAGAGACAGTACTGCTGCAATAAATTAATTCATTGAAGGTTGCACACAGCGCACCAAGTATTGTATTGTGGGAGGATGGAACAATCTCTGGACGGGGGGCCAGTTTGTCACTATCAGTGCACTACCGTGTTCCAATGTTTAATAACATACTTTAATTCCTGTCATCTTGAAAATTATACCAGGTATACATCTTAGTATTTAAATTGTTCAGTGAGCTGTGATTCATGAATGTAATGGATTCTGTATCCTGTCGGAGGAAGAGAGCCTGTTTAAGAAGCGCGTAGTGATTCATACACATAGAGCACATAGAAGAACACATACAGTACAAAGCATTTAATGTGCTACTTTGTTACAATGATGAAAAAAATTGATAACTGCGCTGCTGCAACAAAATTCGATGTGTCATGAGAAACTGGTGCAAGATTGGAGGAAGTAAGATGATGTAACAAAAAAAAAAAAATTTAAGTGTTGTATTTTTGAACAGGCATATAAATCGGGGTCTGATTTTATGACTGATTTTTTAGGTTTCAAGATCCAAATTATACGAGAGTATATACAGTAATAATAATAATAAAAAGCTGCAGAGCTGATAGAGAGAGACAGACCTGACTTGGCAGACTCTAGGCTGTCATGGTTGCCAACTACTAAGTACTAACCGGAGGGGGGGGTGAATACTTATGGGCTCAATTAAATTAAATAAAATTTGTAATTAATTTAGGCCACTGTCCAGAGATCTGGTTTCTCTTTGACATTAAGGAGTCTTTTTCTGTTGATCAGTGTCAAAAAGTCAAATCATATCAACTGTGATTCAATTTTGTATAACAATAAACAGAAAACTTCCAAGGTGGTGAATACATTTTCTAGGTACTGTGTAATTAAATAAGTTGCTGATGATTATTTAGATAGGTGGTTTCAGCAACGCAAAAATTTGGAAGCTTGGGGTAATTTCTGAGAGGTTATGGAATGTCTGCTCTATTTCTTTAATTTGAATTGCTTGTCTTGTACTTAAAGGGGCAGAATAAAGATCTGTGGGAACAATTTCCACCTCGGACCCCCTGTATTGAAATTCATAGAATGGTATATGCATATACACAGCCAAATGGGGCCGGTTTAGAGTCACCAATTGACCTAAAACAGAAAGCTTTGAAATATGGGAAGAAAAGCCAAGAACGCAGAGGAACAGCCATATAAGCGCACAGGGAATGGGCAGACATCACAAAATCAATGTCCAAGTACCAGGTGGAAATCCAGGGCTTTGGATCTATGAGGCAGAAGAGCTAAGTTAACCCTTCACAAAGTTACTAAATTAAAACAGTAAGAATTTTAAGCCATGATACTAGGAAACCATAACATTTAAAGTACTGTGTATGAATATAAAGTATGTGTTGAATATGAATATATTCATAATCTGTTAATCACTTTGGACAAAAGCATCTGCTAAATGAATAAATGTAATGTAGTTTGCAGTGCATTTTTTCACTTCATGTTTTTTTTTTTTGTTCAGAATGCATTCTTAATTACCAAAGAATTCTACTTCATTAAAATAATTAACTTGATTTGAACTTGCACATTGTTTGTTTATCTTGAAGAAGTTACACCTGGAACTGCAGCTGCATTTTTGTCACATCTGATTGAAGTCCATGTATTTCACTGTGATTTATCTGAGCACATCTTCTAGTGTTAACAAAGGAAGTGGTATAGAATTCCTGATACTGTTGAGGCCCTGGAATTGATAAATAAATACATTTTATATATATATATATCTATACTAATAAAAGGCAAAGCCCTCACTGACTCACTCACTCACTCACTCATTCATCACTAATTCTCCAACTTCCCGTGTAGGTAGAAGGCTGAAATTTGTCAGGCTCATTCCCTACAGCTTACTTACAAAAGTTAGGCAGGTTTCATTTCGAAATTCTACGCGTAATGGTCATAACTGGAACCTATTTTTCTCTATATACTGTAATGGACAGTTCAGCTCGATGGCCGTGGGGGGCAGAGTTGCATGTGACATCATCACGCCTCCCACGTAATCACGTGAAATGACTATGAACACAGTATGTAGAAAACAAGGAAGAGCTCCAAAGAGCGCTGAACAAAAAATACCATTTCACAATTGAGAAGGCAGCAAAAGATTATGAAGCGAGTGATGCATACAAGCATATTCATAAGTGCAGCTACTGTGGAAACAAAGCACGGTGTGAACCGTAAGTTTAAATTAAGTTTATAGACACACTCCCGCTGCCGTTTGTCATGCCTACGACGAATATGGCATTCGCGAGATACAAGTTTAATGAGAAGATAGGTATAAACGAAACTTTGTAACGGAGTTAAAATTGCTGTAGCAAGAAACTTTTAAGTGCCGGGTCTTAGCTAATATTAAATAAAGCTGTTGACATCGTGAGATCGCACGAGCACAGCTGAGAAGCTTCGATGCATGTACTCCGAGCGGCTCACGTCAACTGACTTTGAAGGACTGGAAAAGATTAAATTAAGTTGATACACACGCTACCGCTAAATTATTTGCAGGCAATTTCCACAACTTAATACCAGGAATGCCTGTTGAACATCTTACATTTACGAGTACCGATTTGGGTGGTGAACACTTCGATGAATGAAACCTGTTATCTTTACAACGGTTGACAAACACGGAATATAACTTGAACACAATACATCCTCCAAATACGAACCTGATTGAAAGAAATAATGATAATCAAATCCTTGATGACAGCAACACTCATAACGGTCAGAAAACTATTACATTGACAATCATGTTGCGTTATTTTTAAAATGTTTCCTTTTCTTAGCACAAGCACAGCTGAGAAGCTTCGATGCATGTACTCCACGTAAAAAAAAAATAACGCATTTAATCACACTTTGCATTCCAAGCAAAGGGGAACATTTGTCAATGCATGATTTCCTGGTACATCGATTACATTGATGCACACATCAGAGCTACAAAAATGTAAGAGTCGGAAGAAAGCACGTTGCTAGGACTGATCGGAGGCAAATTTCATTTCAAAAGACTACCCGAGGGAAGCCTTGATAAAAGCGTGGTTTTGTGCAAACTGTGCAAAAATGAGTTTGCATACCACCGAGGTACTTCAACCTTACGGTACCATCTAAATGCAAAACATGTTACAGCGAGCACAGAAACTGTGTATGCTGTTAGCACTAGCAGTACGAGTTCAAATACCAACAAATGGTGTTGGCAGCCCAAACCTAATGAAATGACTGACTTCAGGACCAAAATTAGTAAGTCAACATCTGTCAAACTTACAAATTCTCTCGCAAAATTGATTGCTTTGGACTGTAGACCACTAACAGTGGTGGAAGAGAGGGGGTTAGAAAATGTGCTACAGTTAGCGTCAGGAGATCCAACTTTACAACTGCCGTGCCGAAAGACTATTTCAAGTAAAATTCAACAGCTTTATGACACT
>JANRMT010002603.1:1251-19164 GCA_026402145.1 Polypterus bichir lapradei | reverse complement strand
GCTTAAACCGGTTATTAAAAACTACTACAACTGCACCATCTCAGCCAAACAGCCTCAGAGTGCTACAAATGTTGTAACCCCCTAGAGAAATTTCTGTTAGAGCAGAAAACTCACTGGGACCCAACTGATTTTATTTATCCAGTTATTGTGTAAATATGCACTGTGCCATATGCCATTTTATGAGAATTAACTGGAAGCAATTACTTAAGATAGAATTTCTTAGGAATTATAAATTGAACTAAAAAAACTTGCCAGAAACATTAACCCTGGAGATATTAGTGTGTTTTGCCATAGAAATTTGCAAGTGATTCTAGAATAAAATATATTACTATACAGTGATCCCCTGCCTATCGTTGAAGTTACGCTCCAGACCCATCAATGATAGGTGAAAATCCATGATATAGAAAAACCATATAGATAAGCATTTTTTTACAGTTTAAGCTTTAAAATACCCCTCCCACATGCTTTAGGAATGTACCAGAAGAAAGGTTGATGTAATATGTAAAATGTACTGAAGGATGACTAAGAAATCAGCAGATGTCCTATAAAATACAATGGACAGTTGTTATATGCACATAAATTTCAACTGTGGTGTCTCATCTCAAAAGGTATAAGAAGAACCAGAATATAATATAATAGACTTTTATTTTATATAAATCATTTGGGTGTGAACCAAAATACCAACCAAAGTAAAATGTAAATAATTAAATAATTGAATAATATGAACATTTTGTGGACCATAGGTTTGGTGGTGCTGAGGTGTCACCATTGCATGGCTGCACTCGGATCTCAATCCAGGTGGTTCATCGTGTGGTGGGTATTAAAAGCAGATGCTCCCAACCTCATGCCTCATAGGTTTGGAAGGGCAGCATACATCACCCAAAATCAATAGATGGTCAGATATAAGAACGTAAGAAATTTGACAAATGAGAGGAGACCATTCAGTCCAGCAAGATTATTTGTTTAGCTAATAGCTAAGCTGTCTCAGCCAGATACTTCCTTAAGGTTGTCAGGGTTTCTGCTTCATTGACATGGCTTTGTAGTTTGTCCCAGAGTCCTATAACTCTTTGCAAAAAGATGTGCTTTCTGGCTTCAGTCCTAAAAACACTTCCCCTTAATTTCCATAAGAATTAACAAGTAAATGATTCTTTGTTAGACTGAAAGAATTCCGCTGGATCTACTTTATCAATGCCTTAGAGAATTCTGAAGACCTGGATTAGTTCCCCATTCAACCTAACATTTTAAAGCCTTTTTATTTGCATCTGCACATTGCTTAGATGATGAGAATGTTGTGCCAACATATGTCCCTAAATATTTCTCAGATGTTGCTTCCTGTATGACAGTGTCTCCCATCTTGTACTTATAATTGATGTTCTTTTTGCACATGTGTAGCACTTTGTACTTTTTCCATATATTCACCCAATTCTGAAGCTTGTTCAAGTTTTGTTTTTGCTGCTTTCTCAGTGTCTGCTATTCTTCCAATTTTAGTATCTTCTGCAAATTTCACAAATTTTCTAACTATACCAAAATCTACAGTATGTTAATCATGTATCCACTGATGAACAGACTTGGAAACATCATCAGCGTTGTTTCCTGGAGTCATACGGTCTTACAACAGACACCCTCTCCCATGTGACCCAATTGAGGCTGATCAGGTCTCAGCCCGTGTCCAAGTGGAATTTTGCAGTCTCCACACATCACCCTTTCTACTGCCTCCACGCTGTTGTTGATGTCTCTTCTCCTGCTTGCACCACTGATGCCCACCATTTCTAAAGGCTTTTCTGAGGAAATGTCCTGTAAACCCTCAGCAACCCACTTTCACTAGCATATACCTGGTCATCCACCATTTTCTACGGAAGGCCTCCAGCAGTTCCTAGCACTTTTCTCTCCTCTTCTCCTCTGTCTTGTCCATCCTCTTCTCCCAAAGCACAGTTAGCTGCAGGAGGATGAGCTGTTTTGTTACCTCGGAAACTAGGATGATGTCAGGTCTCAGTGTTATGTAACTTAGCGTTATGTGCTGGGATTTTCAGCTTCCTATTTAGGTCAACTGTCATTACCCAATCTTGTGCTGTATAGAGCAAGCCATGGGCTGCACATCCTCCTTGATGAATGTAATCATCCTGACAGTAGCACTGGCATTTTTACTCTCACTGATCCCCTTGCTGATAGCCTCAGCAATGCTCTTGAGGAATCGGTAATGTCTCAGATGATAATGTCCCTCATATAGTGCCCATTAGTAGACATGGGACATGTCCATGTTTCTACTTTGCCACATGCAAATAGGTTGGTTGGGCTAGGGAGTGCATTGTACACCTCCTGAATTGAGAACTTAATTCTCTATTGGTCCCATTTCCAGACCACTGCATTGGCTTTTCTTGTCACCAGTGATGTTCTATTGTGTTATTGGTGAGTCTCCTAGTCCTACCCTACACTGTGCCACACTCCCAGCCTTTTTCTTCAGCCGAGCTTCTGCCTGCTTGACTGCCTCAACCACTTTTCACTTCCTCCCTGTCCTCACAATAATGCCTGCTCCAGATACTTTAGCATCTTTAAACCCCGAGTACTGCAGGTGTTCACATGCCTGTGTAATGATGAATTCCTCCCTGATAGAGCTGAATGGGAGCCTAAGCTTATTGTTACATGACATGCCCAGTCATCTGCTTAGAAGGCTGCTTACCTTACACTCAACCTGTCCACAGTTGTTTGCCATCAATCCAGATCAGGAGCGGTGTTTTTGATGGCTGCAGCTGAAGACCTGCCTGGTCTTCTTCACTGGGTTTTTGGTAACAGATGGGATCAGGCCTTCTTCCAAACTGAAACGAACCTTGACATGCACCCACTACATAAGTCTCTCCAACCCCTGGAGGATCCACCTGGCTCCAGCGCTACTTCAACCAGCTTCTGGGGAATTGAGCCATACACGTTGGTCAGATCTAACCAAAGTACAGCTAGGTTCCCTCTGCCTTCTCTTGCATCCCTAATAAGTTATTAACCCCTTTAATGGGAGCACCTGGTGGGGTTTTTTTATCTGTAGATAGAAATGGTTGAATTTTGCTAGAATATTATCTAATTGACATGTTAAATTGTTGGAAAAAAAAGTTTAAACTACAAACAAAATTATTTGAACAATTTTTGTTAGCAACAATAAGCTAATTTCATGCTAGTTTTTTGTAGATTTATTTACACTATGTACAAATTTTCCATTTTTCACTTAGTACTTAGTACTTAGCACAGAGCAGCACAGGTTGGAACAGTGCAGTCTCTGCAGCAGTATATTGTGTCCCTTCTCTGCTTGTGTGACAAACACACTACACATCTCTTATGAGATGTCTGTTCAGCTTGCAAACATCTCTCTTATCCGTCCACTTCAAAGTCATCAACTTATCTCTGAATGCAGCGGCAACTTCTTGATTTAAATTTTTTTATCATCACAGCACAGCGGGTCCTTTCTGTTTGATCTTACTGTTCATATCATGTCAGTTTCCATTGAATTCAAAAATTCATACAGCTCTAGACTGTGTAGTAATTGTCTAGTCCTATCAAATAACTCTGATGCAGTAGCTTCTCCGCAAGTGTTAGCACAATCTGCAACAGTTTTGTAAAATTACACACATCAACCCCTCCTACATTGTTTACAAATTGTGTATCTTTTCCCATGTACGTCATCATATTCCACACATATCCACTTTTTGCTCCTCAAAGGTAATAGGATTCCATCCCAAAACATAATCTTTTTTTCAGAATGTATACGTACCACCCTAGATGGCCTTCCATAGTAGTAAACTTTCATCATTCGAAAGATCTCCCTCTGTAATGTAACTTCCAGATAATTTTTGAATTCAGTGGTCAAACTAAAGGCTTAATTTTATACATTTTTGGAGAAACTGGTCTGGCATCAATATATGCTTTATTATCAAATAATGATAGATAGATAGATAGATACTTTATTAATCCCAAGGGGAAATTCACATACTCCAGCTGCAGCATACTGATAAAGAACAATATTAAATTAAAGAGTGATAACAATGAAGGTATAACAGACAGACAATAATTTTTGTATATTAACATTTACCCCCCCCCCCCGGGTAGAACTGAAGAGTCGCATAGGGTGGGGGAAGAACAATCTCCTCAGTCTGTCAGTGGAGCAGGACAGTGACAGAAGTCTGTTGCTGAAGCTGCTCCTCTTTCTGGAGATGATCCTGTTCAGTGGATGCAGTGGATTTTCCATTATTGACAGGAGCCTTCTCAGCGCCCGTCACTCTGCCACGGATGTCAAACTGTCCAGCTCCATGCCTACAATAGAGCCTGCCTTCCTCACCAGTTTGTCCATGCGTGAGGCATCCCTCTTCTTTATGCTGCCTCCCCAGCACACAACCATGTAGAAAAGGGCGCTCGCCACAACCGTCTGATAGAACATCTGCAGCATCTTATTGCAGATGTTGAAAGACGCCAGCCTTCTAAGGAAGCATAGTTGGCTCTGTCCTTTCTTACACAGAGCATCAGTATTGGCAGTCCAGTCAAATTTATCATCCAGCTGCACTCCCAGGTATTTATAGGTCTTCACCCTCTGCACACAGTCACCTCTGATGATCACGGGGTCCATGAGGGGCCTGGTCCTCCCAAAATCCACCACCAGCTCCTTGGTTTTGCTGGTGTTCAGTTGTAGGTGGTTTCAGTTGCACCATTTAAAAAAGTCCTTAATTAGTTTCCTATACTCCTCCTCCTGCCCACTCCTGATGCAGCCCACGATAGCAGCGTCGTCTGCAAAGTTTTGCACGTGGCAGGACTCCGAGTTGTATTGGAAGTCCGATGTATATAGGCTGAACAGGACCGGAGAAAGTACAGTCCCCTGCGGTGCTCCTGTGTTGCTGACCACAATGTCAGACCTGCAGTTCCCAAGACGCACATACTGAGGTCTGTCTGTAAGATAGTCTACGATCCATGCCACCAGGTACGAATCTACTCCCATCTCTGTCAGCTTGTCCCTAAGGAGCAGAGGTTGGATGGTGTTGAAGGTGCTAGAGAAGTCCAGAAACATAATTCTTACAGCACCACTGCCTCTGTCCAAGTGGGAGAGGGACTGGTGTAGCATATAGATGATGGCATCCTCCGCTCCTACCTTCCCCTGGTATGAGAACTGCAGAGGGTCGAGGGCATGGCGGACATGTGGCCTCAGGTGGTGAAGCAGCAGCCTCTCCATGTTCTTTATCATGTGTGACGTCAGAGCAACAGGCTGGAATTCATTCAGCTCACTAGGATGTGATACCTTTGGGACTGGGGTGATGCAAGATGTTTTCTAAAGCCTCAGGGCCTCCCCTGTTCCAGGCTCAGGTTGAAGATGCGCTGTAGAGGACTCCCCAGCTCCAACGCACAGGCCTTCAGCAGTCGTGGTGATATTCCATCTGGACCTTTGCTTTGCTGGCACAAAGTCTCCTCAGCTCTCTGCTTACCTGGGCTGCTGTAATTGTGGGTAAGAGGAAAGACTCTTCTATGCTGGTATCAGCAGAAGAATGGGTGGAGGGTGCAGTACTACGAGGTGAGAGTGGGTTAGGGTGGTCAAACCTGTTGAAGAAGTTGTTCATCTGGTTTGCTCTCTCCATGTCTCTCTCAATGGTGGCACCCCACTTCAAGCTGCAGCCTTTGATGATCTTCATTCCATTCCACACTTCCTTCATGCTGTTATTCTGCAACTTCTAGTCCAGCTTTCTCCTGTACTGCTCCTGAGCTGGACTCGGAGTTCCTCCTGCACGCGCACACGTCTAATTGTTACACAGAAGGAACACATCTCAAACAAGAAACTTATACAGTAAAGCACCAAAACAAAGGCAATAACTGAATTATCACTCGGAAAATAAGTGTGATAATCAAAAAAAATTCAAATGCTCAAAATACGCTTGTAAATTTGTGCACAATAAAAACTGTGAAGGTACACTGCTGAAAGAAAGACATTCATCCATTAAAAATAAACAAAACTAAATCCCTTTCCCTTAGAAATTTGACTGAGGGCAAGTGAAAGAAAAAGTACTGTTAGGGGTTCTTTGGTCTCGAAACTACCATAAAACTTTCACCCAAGTAATGGATGTCTGTACCTGTGCCACTATGACCACTGAGTTAAAAAAAAAAAAACTAGATGGCAGAACCATGCACAGCACACATCCAAAGGAATTGAATTCATAGACGTATTCCCAGAGGAGGGAAAAATCTTTTTATTAAGCGCATCTATAGACGCCCACCCTGATTCAGCGACTTCTTCGGAGCACACATTAAAGGGGTTAATATAATACAGATAAAATAATGGTCCCATTCACACCCCTGAGGGACTCCACTAATGATCTTACTCTATGTGACTTGAGATCCAGTTTTACAGATTACCTTTGATGCCTACAGCTTTTAGTTTCAGAATTAATCTTCGATGTGGGACTGTGGAACTGTATCAAAGACTTTTTGATAGCCTAAGTAAATTATGTTGCATGCTTTGCTTTTGTCAAGAATTGTGGCTGCCTGTTCAAAAAACTCTAAAAGATTAGTTTGGTCAGATCATCCTCTCATGAACCCATGCTGGCCGTTATTTACTATGTTATATTCATATAGGTACTTTTCTAATTTATTTCTTACTAGCAAAATACCTGTGCTTCGCAGCGGAGAAGTAGTGTGTTAAAGAAATTATGAAAAAGAAAAGGAAACATTTTAAAAATAACATAACCTGATTGTCAATGTAATTGTTTTGTCACTGTTATGAGTGTTGCTGTCATCAAGGATTTGATTATCATTATTTCTTTCAATCAGGTTCGTATTTGGAGGACATGTTGTTATGACGTTACATTCCGTGTTTGTCAACCGTTGTAAAGATAACAGGTTTCATTCATCGAAGTGTTCACTATGCAGATCTCTACTTGTGAATGCAAGATGCTTAACAGGCATTCCCGGTATTAACTGGTGCTAAACGTACCATGATGTGATGTAAGGGGAGCTGACTGTAAAAAGGCAAGGAGGCGCGTATTTTGAGCGAAAAGGGAGAAGACAGCGAAGGAGCGGAAAAGTGAGAAGGAAAACTGTTTAAATAAAGAGCTAGGAAGGCAAATGGAAAGAAGCAGCCAGCAGTAAAGCAAGGAAGACTTCGTAATAAGGACGGTTCGGTGCACGTAGAAGGTGTAACAACAAGATTGTTAAGCCTTATGATAATGTTCCCGCACGGAGGATTTAGAGAGATGCACTGGGAGAAGTATAATCTGAACCTCTCTACAGTTTCGTTTATTTTTGGGTTGTAATGTTCATCAAATTTACGTATCATCTGGTCCAGTGGCGGACCGTGCATCTCACACCTAGGCCTTCAGTAGTGCTCCGTCTTAATCAACCCGCCCCTCAAAAACGAATTTATGGTTATAAAAATCATCTTAATATGCAGAAATACAGTATAAAGAGCTGCTGCATCACAGATAGATAACTCCTGTAGCCACAATAAATGCCTTTATTAAATAGACAACCCGGGCTGAACAAGTTCCTTTCTACTGCAGCTACAGCCGCGACACACATAAAAAACATCAATAATAACTCATAAACTTGCAATATTATTTAGGAAACTCGCAACATTTTACTCACCAAAAATTCAGATTATTTGTAAACAAAATCCATCCTCCTCTCTTTTCTCAAAAACAGTTCAATTACTCTGTTGTACAGATTATCCGTGCACTTCAGTTCCATCAAAAAGTCCCTTTCTATCGCCATCGAAGCTAATGCTGAAAGTCGAACCTGCCCTGTCGTATTTCTGGCATAAGTTTTAATTCGCTTTAGCACTGAAAATGTCCGCTCGACAGAAGCAGTGTACACGGGAAGGGTCACCGCCAAATATATCAATGTGAACAGCTGCCCCATGGTCTCATTCAGATTTTTCTGATGAAGGAAGTCAAGGAGATCAATGGGAGATTTTCCTGCAAAATCATCCATGGCATACATTACAGTCAGTTCTGTTTTTAGCCGAGACAGCTGTGGCTCTTGTGTTAAACTGGAGAAGGCTGCATGCGGGAAATTTTTCTTGTATTCCCAAAACTTCTGGGGGTCGAAGAGCATAACAAACATCAGTTTTTCGTGGTCTTGAAATCTGGTCTGAATCCTGCCATGGAGTTGGCGGTAGTGCGCGTGAGGATCTTGCGCTTGGAGCGCCTGTGGTGCATTCAGTGGCCTCGTAGAGTTCCTCATATCGGCTTCTATCCAATAATGGGTCTGAATACGGTGACGTTGCCGTACGCCTGCTAGAGGGCCCTACTGACACCAACTCAAAATCTGATTGGTTGAAGCAACAGTTTAATCGACATTTATTCTGTGTTAGAGGGCCTGCACAACAGATTGTGAAGGCCTTTCTGCCTGGCAACAAATGATGGCTGAAATGTGATTGGTTAAATGCTTTAATACAAAAATACATGTCTGGAAGCAGCACAACCGTCGGAAAAGCTATGAAAGGAAGTGGACAGACTATTTGGAATTATTTAATAAATATTCATGGACAAAATATAATTAACATCAGTTTGTGATTCAGATATTTTTTTAGGCCAGCAGAGAAGGCATGACTTCGCTAGGTGTTTAGCATCAAGGCTTTATACCCTGCGTCTTCTCATTAAACTTGTATCTCGCGAATATCTTGTGCGATCTTGCAATGTCCATGGCTTTATTTAATTTTAGCTCAGACCCGGCACTTAAAAGTTTCTCTCGCACTTTAGCTGAGGGAGGGTTTCCACAGTAGCTGCACTTATGAATATGCTAAGCACAGTCCTTCACCCGCGAATATTTACCTTATATGTGCAGGCACTCAATTACGTGGGAGGCGTGATGATGCGAGACGCAACTCCGCCTCACATGGCAACCGAGCTGCAGGCTATTACAGTATATGAACGAAAGTAGGTTCCAGTTATGACCGTTACGCGTAGAATTTCGAAATGAAACCTACATAACTTTTGTAAGTACGCTGTAAGGAATGAGCCTGCCAAATTTCAGCCTTCCACCTACACGGGAAGTTGGAGAATTAGTGATGAGTGAGTCAGTGAGTGAGTGAATGAGTCAGTCAGTCAGTAAGGGCTTTGCCTTTAATTAGTATAGATTATAGTTTCAATAATGTGAGTGATGCTGATGCATATTGTGCATGTGCATAATGCGTATTGGTCAGTAATTACCAGGATCCATTTGTCTCCCTTCTTAAAGATTGTCGTCACATTTGCAACTTTCCATTTCTCAGGTACTTCTCTCTTCTGGAGTGACTGCTCAATTTATGCCTAATAAGGGATTATAAATTACATTTTTCATTACTTTCAATACAATTGGCAAAATCCCATCAGGTCCAGGGGTTTTGTTAGTGTTCAAGTATCAAAGGCTTGAAACATATTTGGCTCAGAACTTGTTTTTTTCTTCTGCATGGGGCACTCCATTAATTTCTTCCTTTAAAAACACAGTAAACAGGGTGAAATCTTTGTTCAATTCATTTGTTACTTTCTTCTCTTTTTCAATGGTTTCTCATTTTGTGTTCCTGAGGGTTCTTAAACTCTCTTTTATTGTCTTTTTACTGGAATAATACTGAAAAAATTGCTTGTTGTGTTTTCACTTCACTAGCAATTTTTAAATTTGGTTCCTCTTTTTATATTTCAAATGTTCTTTTTGATCTTTTTCTGTAGTGTCCAATATTCTGCTAAATCAGAATTATTTGGATGTCATTTAATTTTCTTGCACAGTGATCTTTTCAGTTTTACCTTTTAAATAATACTCTTATTTTAGTCAGTCTTTCTGACTTTTTTGTTTGAAACATACTTATTTTCAGCCTTCTTTGAAGTGACACCATCTATCAATTATTATATTTGCTGAGTTTTTACTTTCCCATTCTGTGTTTTCTAGATACTTCCTCATCCCCATGAAGTCTTCTTTCTGCAAATTACAAGTATTTGTTCTGGTAAACATTTCTGTGTTTTCAAAGATAATCTCACATTTTACAATGCCGTGATCACTGTTTCTTAAAGTATCAATAACTTCTACTTTTATTACTCGGTCTTTGCTGTTCAAAAAGAAGAGATCTAGATACACCTTTCCACGTTTCATTTGCCATTAGCACCATTTCAGTTTCCTCTTTTGTGTTACTGACAGGGGTTTAACAGTTAATGTTTGCAAAATTAAAATTACCCATGATTACTATATCCTCTTTCTTGCATATATGTCTTAGTTGATTAAGCAATAGTGCTATTGCCTAAATTATCAGAATCTGGTGCCCTGCAGCAAACACCAATTCAAAAATTTCTCATTTAGGTACTTACTAGCTTAACCCACAGTGATTCCAACATGTTCCTTTCTTCCATTTTTAATTTATGGACCTCTATATTATTTTTCACATGCAGCGTCACACCTCCTCCTTTCCTACCTAGTCTATCTTTCCTGAAGCATGTACAGCCAGTACTATTGTTTTCCTCCCCAACAGTCTAATTTAACCATATCTCTATATTTCCTACAGTGTAATAGTCCCAAGTCAACACTACTGCCTCTAGTTTGTGCATTTTCTTTGTAATGCTCCTAGCATATAAAGCGATAAAAGGTTTATTTCCTGGTGATCTTGCCCAGATGTAATATCATCCTTCGTCCACAAGAGGATGATAATGTCCAATGAACAAAGGAATCAACAACCATAAAGAAAGATGGCTGTAGGGGTTAGAATATCCAATGAACAAAGGCAATAAGACACACAAAGAAAGAGGGATGTAAGAACTAGCATATCCGGTGAACAGTAAATGCACAATGCAATAGAAACTGACGGGACTTACCATGGTACCATTAAGCCCTTTTTCATTAAAGGGTGTTTTGCTATGTTTGCTAAGGAGTAAACATTTTAAACGAGGAAAGGTACTTCTTAAAGATACTCATTGCCTTTTTTAGTCAAATTTTCCTTAGGTCTGGTTGGCTATTTTTAATGTCTTCTTCAGTCATCCCTACCTCTAACTTCACATAGACCCGATGAGAGGAAATCAGAAAATGTATGTTTAAAAATACTAGTAGACATCAGAAGTCTGCAAGTTTAGAAGTGCACAGATTAATATACACTGACCCATAATCTTTAACACCTGTACCGAAAATGATGTAAACAAGTCAGTTTTAAGAGAAAAGAGCTTAAACCGGTTATTAAAAACTACTACAACTGCACCATCTCAGCCAGACAGCCTCAGAGTGCTACAAAAGTTGTAACCCACTAGAGAAATTTCTGTTAGAGCAGAAAACTCACTGGGACCCAACCAAATCTTCATAATAAATCAAAGTTTTGAGTTTATTTATCCAGTTATTGTGTAAATATGCACTGTGCCATATGCCATTTTATGAGAATTAACTGGAAGCAATTACTTAAGATAGAATTTCTTAGGAATTATAAATTGAACTAAAAAAACTTGCCAGAAACATTAACCCTGGAGATATTAGTGTGTTTTGCCATAAAAATTTGCAAGTGATTCTAGAATAAAATATATTACTATACAGTGATCCCCTGCCTATCGTTGAAGTTACGCTCCAGACCCATCAATGATAGGTGAAAATCCATGATATAGAAAAACCATATAGATAAGCATTTTTTTACAGTTTAAGCTTTAAAATACCCCTCCCACATGCTTTAGGAATGTACCAGAAGAAAGGTTGATGTAATATGTAAAATGTACTGAAGGATGACTAAGAAATCAGCAGATGTCCTATAAAATACAATGGACAGTTGTTATATGCACATAAATTTCAACTGTGGTGTCTCATCTCAAAAGGTATAAGAAGAACCAGAATATAATATAATAGACTTTTATTTTATATAAATCATTTGGGTGTGAACCAAAATACCAACCAAAGTAAAATGTAAATAATTAAATAATTGAATAATATGAACATTTTGTGGACCATAGGTTTGGTGGTGCTGAGGTGTCACCCATTGCACGGCTGCACTCGGATCTCAATCCAGATGGTTCATCGTGTGGTGGGTATAATAAGCACATGCTCCCAACCTCATGCCTCATAGGTTTGGAAGGGCAGCATACATTACCCAAAATCAATAGATGGTCAGATATAAGAACATAAGAAATTTGACAAATGAGAGGAGACCATTCAGTCCATCAAGATCATTTGTTTAGCTAATAGCTAAGCTGTCTCATCCAGATACTTCCTTAAGGTTGTCAGGGTTTCTGCTTCATTGACATGGCTTTGTAGTTTGTCCCAGATTTCCATAACTCTTTGCAAAAAGATGTACTTTCTGGCTTCAGTCCTAAAAACACTTCCCCTTAATTTCCATAAGAATTAACAAGTAAATGATTCTTTGTTAGATTGAAAGAATTCTGCTGGATCTACTTTATCAATGCCTTAGAGACTTCTGAAGACCTGGATTAGTTCCCCATTCAACCTAACATTTTAAAGCCTTTTTGTTTGCATCTGCACGTTGCTTAGATGATGAGAATGTTGTGCCAACATATATCCCTAAATATTTCTCAGATGTTGCTTCCTGTATGACAGTGTCTCCCATCTTGTATTTATAATTGATGTTCTTTTTGCACATGTGTAGCACTTTGTACTTTTTCCATATATTCACCCAATTCTGAAGCTTGTTCAAGTTTTGTTTTTGCTGCTTTCTCAGTGTCTGCTATTCTTCCAATTTTAGTATCTTTTGCGAATTTCACAAATTTGCTAACTATACCAAAATCTACAGTATGTTAATCATGTATCCACTGATGAACAGACTTGGAAACATCATCAGCGTTGTTTCCTGGAGTCATATGGTCTTACAACAGACACCCTCTCCCATGTGACCCAATTGAGGCTGATCAGGTCTCAGCCCGTGTCCAAGTGGCATTTTGCAGTCTCCACACATCACCCTTTCTACTGCCTCCACGCTGTTGTTGATGTCTCTTCTCCTGCTTGCACCACTAATGCCCACCATTTCCAAGGCTTTGCTGAGGAAATGTCCTGTAAGCCCTCAGTAACCAACTTTCACTAGTATATACATGGTCATCCACCATTTACTACGGAAGGCCTCCAGCAGTTCCTGGCACTTTTCTCTCCTCTTCTCTTCTGTCTTGTCCATCCTCTTCTCCCAAAGCACAGTTAGCTGCAGGAGGATGACCTGTTTTGATGATGTCAGGTCTCAGTGTTATGTAACTTAGCGTTATGTGCTGGGATTTTCAGCTTCCTATTTAGGTCAACTGTCATCACCCAATCTTGTGCCGTATAGAGCAAGCCATGGCCTGCACACCCTACTTGATGAATGTAACCATCCTGACAGTAGCACTGGCATTTCTACTCTCACTGATCCCCTTGCTGATAGCCTCAGCAATGGTTTTGAGGAATCGGTCATGTCTCAGATGATAATGTCCCTCACATAGTGCCCTGGAGAAACTGCTTAGGATGTGCTTGAGGGTGCCCATTGATAGACACGGGACATGTCCATGTTTCTACTTTGCCACATGCAAATAGGTTGGTTGGGCTAGGGAGTGCATTGTACACCCCCTGAATTGAGAACTTAATTCTCTATTGGTCCCATTTCCAGACATCCTGCCAGGTGACCTTCCACTGCATTGCGTGTTTCCACTTCATCCAGGCGTCCTGCTTCCACATAGCCATGTCTTTACTTATTTGTTCTTTCTCCACTGAAGCGGACACCTCCTCTTGCACCAACCTTCACTGGTTTTTTGGTGACTAGTGTTGTTCTATCATGTTATTGGTGAGCCTCCTAGTCCTACCCTACCCTGTGCCACACTCCCAGTCTTTTGCTTCAGCTGAGCTTCTGCTTGCTGTACTGTCTCAACCACTTTCCACTTCCTCCCTGTCCTCACAATGATGCATGCTCCATATACTTTAGCATCCTTAAACCCCGAGTACTGCAGGTGTTCACATGCCTGTGTAATGATGAATTCCTCCCTGAGAGAGCTGAATGGGAGCCTACGCTTATTGCTACATGACATGCCCAGCCATCTGCGTAGATGGCAGCTTACTTTACACTCAACTAGTCAACAGTTGTTAGCCACCCCTTCATATCAGCAGTGGTGTTTTTGATGCCTGTAGCTGAAGACCTACCTGAGACTCTTCACTGTTTTTTTGGTGACAGATGGGATCACGCCTTCTTTCAACCTGAAGCGAACCTTGACACACACCCAATACATAAGTCTCTCCAACCCCTGGAGGATCTACCTGACTCCAGGCACTGTGTCTCTTCTGAATGGACCGGCATGTTCATTACCAGCACAAGGTCACCGAGACACTGCACCTGATGATAATCACCACTTCCAGCTGGTGCCACTCAGAAGACAGCAGGACAGCGGACAACTTGCTGTAATAGTTCAGAATTAGATCTTTCACTTTCTGGGATACATGGTACCCCTCCAGCGCTACTTCAACCCGCCTGTAGGGAATTGAGCCATACACGTTGGTCAGATCTAACCAAAGTACCGCTAGGTTCCCTCTGACTTCTCTTGCATTCCTAATAAGTCATTAACCCCTTTAATGTGGGCCCCTGGTGGGGTTTTTTTATCTGTAGATAGAAATGGTTGAATTTTGCTAGAATATTATCTAATTGACATGTTAAATTGTTGGAAAAAAAAGTTTAAACTACAAACAAAATTATTTGAACAATTTTTGTTAGCAACAATAAGCTAATTTCATGCTAGTTTTTTGTACATTTATTTACACTATGTACAATTTTTCCATTTTTCACTTAGTACTTAGCACTTACCACAGAGCAGCACAGGTTGGAACATTGCAGTCTCTGCAGCAGTATATTGTGTCCCTCCTCTGCTTGTGTGACAAACACACTACACATCTCTTATGAGATGTCTGTTCAGCTTGCAAACATCTCTCTTATCTGTCCACTTCAAAGTCATCAACTTATTTCTGAATGCAGTGGCAACTTCTTGATTTTAATTTTTTTATCATCACAGCACAGCAGGTCCTTTCAGTTTGATCTTACTGTTCATACCGCGTCAGTTTCCATTGAATTCAAAAATGCATACAGCTCTAGACTGCTGTAGTAATTGTCTAGTCCTATCAAATAACTCTGATGCAGTAGCTTCTCCGCAAGTGTTAGCACAATCTGCAACAGTTTTGTAAAATTACACACATCAACCCCTCCTACATTGTTTACAAGTTGTGTATCTTTTCCCATGTACATCATCATATTCCACATCTATCCACTTTTTGCCCCTCAAAGGTAATAGGATTCCATCCGAAAACGTTATCTTTTTTTCGGAATGTATATGTACCACCCTAGATGGCCTTCCATGGTAGTAAACTTTCATCAATCGAAAAATCTTCCTCTGGAATGTAACTTCCAGATCATTTTTGAATTCAGTGGTCAAAGAATGGCTTAATTTTATACATTTTTGGAGAAACTTGATTTTTTCATATGCAAACCGTATTGTACGTGTGTGAATATATTATTGTGACTTTTTTATTTTATTTTTTTACAAAAAGATAGACTCAGCCAATCTAGTGGACCGTACGTTTTAGAGTGTGATCCGAGAGCACTACTCGTATGTCAATTTGTTTTCTTTCTGTCTTCACCTGATGTTGTTATTGCGTATTCTGTAATTATGCCTGGAGTTGTCTCATTCAGTCCATTTGATGTCAAGCCTCGTTGTAGGGCTTGTTTCCTGTGAGCTTAGAGCAGTCCATTTCTTGTTTCTGTAATCCATCAAAGGATTGTACTCTACTCAAAGCTACATATGCCTGGCTATCTGTGAAGAGGTTTGAGCCAAAGTACACTACAGCGTAGTCTACAGTACTTCCTTGAATCTTGTGGTCTGTAGATGCCCATGAGAGGATGAGTGGTAACATTCTGCATTCTGCAGTGCCGTAACTGTATTTTGCTGGGAATTGTATCATCTTTGGATGTATTAAGTGTATGCCATCTCTTCCAAAGTCCATTTGAACCGAAGGTATATCAGATTCATACATTTGCGGTCTACAGAAATGTGGCCAGATGACTTTCGTAATGACTCCAATAGCGCCATTCACCAATCCCTTCGCAACATCTATGTTTAAGCGTAGCATCACCTTTGCTCCGACGAATATTTCCAATTCCTTCAGCAGAGTCCTGCTGTGTTATTGATATCAGTTGGGGTGATATTTTCTATGTTGATGTTGCTGATGTTTCTGGTCGCATCTACCAAATGATCTTGGGCCTTGATCTTGAATATTTCCGTACGCTGTTCGCTGAAGTGCTCCAATACTGCTCCGTTGTGTTCCTGTTCCACATTTGTTTGTTGGATAGGTCCTTAGAGCCTTGTCAATTGTAAACTCGCCTATAGCTTCAGTGCTCACTCTTTTGTAAAGCTGTAGTAGTTGTTCTCCGCGAAGTTCTCCAATTCTTAGAACATTGAGGATGTCAGCAAAGGTGGTGTTGCCTTGTTGTCTCACATTTTATTTCAATTTAACCTGTGTGATGAGTCTCCATATATGTATGGCAGGTTGTAATTTTGGTGGTTCATTGTAGACTTGACATCCTCGAACTGGCGAAAGCTGCATCAGGTCTCCAAAGAGTAGTACATTTATACCGCCAAAGATCTCATTGTTATTCTTCAATTGTTTCAAGCGTGAGTCTGTCATACAAGCGAACGCGGAGATGGCAAGTGACATCATCCATTCCGCAGTTGCTAAGTTACAAATGCAGCACCCTGAGGCACTTGTGCTAATCGCTGGAGACTTTAACCATGTAACGCTGGACAAAACATTACCTGCCTTCTCCCAGTATGTGGATTGTAACACTCGGGGAAACAGGACTATCGACCTACTGTATGCAAACGTTAAAGACGCATACAGCGCCACCCCGCTGCCTGTGCTTGGGAAAGCAGATCATAACCTGGTTCTGCTTCAGCCTCAATACAAACCAAGAGTGAGGGCGCTACCTACAACTACACGCTCATTTAGGAAGTGGTCCCCTGAGGCATAGCAGGCTCTGAGAGACTGCTTTGGAACTACAGACTGGGATATATTGCTTGGGTCACATAGTGAGAACATTGAAGAGGCTGTTGAATGCACAACTGATTACATCAACTTCTGTATGGACATTGTAGTTCCAGTAAGAACAGTACGCTGCTATGCTAACAACAAGCCATGGATTACAAGTGAAATCAAGGGCCTTTTGAACCAGAAGAAAAGGGCTTTTAAAGGTGGTGATCAGCATGAGCTCAAGCGCGTGCAGAAGGAACTCCGAGTCCAGCTCAGGGTGGCGAAAGAGCAGTACAGGAGAAAGCTGGAGCAGAAGTTGCAGAACAACAGCATGAAGGAAGTGTGGGATGGGATGAAGATTATCACTGGCTGCAGTTCAAAGCGGGGTGCCGCCATCGAGAGAGACGTGGAGAGAGCAAACCAAATGAACAACTTCTTTAATAGGTTTGATCACCCTAACCCACTCTCACCTCGGAGTACTGCATCCTCCAACCATCCTTCTGCTGATACCAGCATAGGTGAGACATCCCCACCCACAATTACAGCAGCCCATGTGAGCAGAGAGCTGAAAAGACTTTGTGCCAGCAAAGCAGCGGGTCCAGAAGGGGTATCGCCACGACTGCTGAAGGCCTGTGCGCTGGAACTGGGGAGTCCTCTACAGCGCATCTTCAACCTGAGCCTGGAACAGGGGAGAGTCCCGAGGCTTTGGAAAACATCTTGCATCACCCCAGTCCCAAAGATATCACGTCCTAGTGAGCTGAATGACTTCCGGCCTGTTGCTCTGACGTCACATCTGATGAAGACCATGGAGCGGCTGCTGCTTCACCACCTGAGGCCACAGGTCCGCCACGCCCTCGACCCTCTGCAGTTCGCATACCAGGAAAAGGTGGGAGCGGAGAATGCCATCATCTATATGCTACACCGATCCCTCTCCCACCTGGACAGAGGCAGTGGTGCTGTAAGAATTATGTTTTTGGACTTCTCTAG
>JANRMT010002412.1:1101-15392 GCA_026402145.1 Polypterus bichir lapradei | reverse complement strand
CATAAAATTGTACCACAAGGCAGTGGGGCCCGAACAGATTCACTATTATGATTTCACTAGCTTGTACCCGTTTGTGAATAAAACAAAAATGTACCCGGTCGGTCACCCCACTATCATTTTTCGGCAGTTTGGGGATCTCAGGCAGTATTTTGGATTAAATAAAGCCACCGTCCAGCCTCCACGTGGTCTCAATTTTCCAGTCCTGCCTCTCAGGTTTTATGGGAAATTAATGTTCACCCTCTGTCGCACCTGTGCGGAGACAGAAGCTCAGATTGTGGACTGTCGTCACACAGAGGATGAGAGAGCTTTAACCGGTACTTGGTGCAGTGTGGAAATAGCAAAGGCTTTCGAAAAAGGGTATAAAGTTTCAAAAGTATACGAGATTTGGCATTACTCCGAACTTACTTCTGAGTTATTCTCAGACTATATCAAGCTTCATCTAAAAGGCAAGCAGGAGGCCTCAGGCTATCCTGCCTGGTGTACGGATGAGGCTTCCCGCGACCGTTATATTTTAGATTATTATCAGAAGGAAGGTGTACAATTGGACCGCGATAACATCGCCGTAAATCCAGCCAAGAGACAGATTTCAAAGTTGTTTTTAAATTCTCTTTGGGGTAAATTTTGGCAAAAACCTCTCCATCTCACTACTAGCTTAGTCAAGGATGGTGAGGAATTCTTGCAATACATTTTCTCCAAACAGTATAATGTTTCTTATTTTGAATTTATCGGCGATGAGATTGCTCAAATACAATGGAAGTACACCGATGAAAAGTATACCCTACCTGGTAGCGTTAATGTTGTCATTGCTGCTTTCACCACGGCCTATGCACGGTTAGAGCTGTACAATTTACTGGACAGTCTGGGAGAAAGGGTGTTGTACCACGACACCGACTCGGTCATTTTTACTTCTCAGCCGGGTCAGTACAATCCTCCTCTGGGTGACTATTTAGGAGAGCTCACCAGTGAGTTAAATCCTGGTGATTATATTACTGAATTTGCTTTAGGCGGTCCAAAGACGTACGGGTATAAAACGGCACAAGGCAAAACGTGTATGAAGGTAAAAGGTATCACCATCAATCACGAAACCGGTAAAATTATAAACCTCGTGTCACTAACCAATCTAGTTCAGAATTTTGTGACGTCTCATGAAGCCCCTCCTCAAGAGTTACTGGTTCACGGTAAGCAGATCCATCGAAATAAAAAACGTTTCACTTTAGAAAACAGACCACTCAGGAAGAAATTCAGAGTGGTGTATAACAAGAGGGTTCTCCTAAAAGATTACAACACAAGACCTTATGGCTACTAAAAGAGGTTTTGACGCACGCCTTCAACACCCCTTCGCTAAAATTATCTCGGGACCCTCTTGTTCCGGTAAATCCTATTATGTGAAAAAATTATTGGAACATTCGAACCACGTTGTGTCTCACCCTTTTCAAAATATCATTTGGTTTTATAGTTGTTGTCAGAAAATGTACGACGAGCTGTCGGCTAAATTTCAGCAATTAAAATTTATTGAGGGGCTCCCAAAGTCTTTATGCGACGACGAACTTCTCCCTCCTGAGAAAATAAATTTGGTCATTATAGATGATCTGATGGAATCGGCTAGCGAAAGCCAGGAAATAGAAAAAGCTTTCACAAAATATACTCATCATCGGAATCTGTCTATCATTTACTTGGTTCAAAATTTATTCTTTCAAGGAAAGAAAAGCCGAACGATTAATCTTAACGCCAATTATATTACTCTTTTTAAAAACCCCAGGGACAAATTGCAGATTACTACCTTGGCCCGCCAAATGTATCCGAGGCGTGTTAAGTTCTTTTAGGAGGCTTTCAAAGATGCTACAAAACTACCGTAGGGCTATCTCTTAGTGGATTTAAAGGCACAGACCCCCGACGAACTGTGATTAAGAACAGGTCTGTTCCCACCCCGACTAACCTGTCGTGTACACCGTGAAAAGATAAAAGAAGGTGTTCTGAGTCAAAGTTACATATTCTGTCAGCATGTCGGCCAGAATAAGCAGAAACTTAAAACCTCTCAAGGCCTTACTCCATTGTTCTTGTCGCCGCCGTAAAATTCTTATCAACGATTCTTCTGACGATTTAATTAATGCTTTGTCCGAAATAGCCTGTAATACTTTAAGAGGTAATATACCTCTTTCCTCCAAACAGTTTAAGCGACTCAAGAAGCATAAAACATCTGTCCGAAAAATAAGTGATAAAAAACTAACCTTAAAAAAGAAGAAAGCTATTCTGAACCAGAAAGGAGGCTTTTTGGGAGCTCTTTTAAGCGTCGCCGTGCCATTCATATCCAGTTTACTAGCTTCTAGAGCATAAACATGGAATACGCTCAAAAAATGTATTTGGTCCCGCAGCAACAAATGTCTCTTTTTCAGCAAAAGAGTGCTACCCCGAACAAACTCTTGAGTGCCACGGAAACTGAACTGGACAAAGAAATGAGAAACGTCCTGCAACGCTGTGATATAGGGGCTGACGAGAAGGTGAAGTTTTACACTTCTAACTTGCAGAGATATCTGACGCTAGTTAAAAAGGCCGATAAAGAAGCTAGCAGTCTGACGCTCGTATTACCAAAAGAAGAAAATGGCGAGGGGGGCACTGGAACAGTCAAGGTGTCTGAGGACAAGGTTTGGCAAGAGGTTTTGAGAAGTGCGCCTGTAAAATCAAAGAAAAATGTTGAATTTGTTTTACATAAAATGTCTGTTAATCCCCATCACGCGTTTTAGAATAATCGTGGAGAGCTGTTGTTAGAAAGTAAACCTTTGGTCGGATCCAACATGGTGGATTTGGTCCGTAATCTGAAGGCTTCTCATACAATACCTGAACATAGGAGACCGCGGGGGTGGAAGGAATTTGTAAACGCCATGGCCGGTTTGAACATTCCATTTTCTGTCGTAACTAACGATGAAACGAGAGAACTCCTTGAAAGTTTTAAGCCACCCGACGCTCCCCATCCTGCTCATCAAGCAGAAGTTAGCCCCTACCGACTGAAACCGAGAAAAAAAAGACTGGAATGGATTGCTTATTAATTTGTAAAATTATTTGTTTATTAAATACAATTTTATCTCATTACAGAGTGTCTTCATCCTTTAACCGTCTATTGAAATATTTATAGGTCTCTGATCTTGTCAATTTGGCAACAGTATATGGCTGGGAAATGCTTCTTTATGCTTTCCATTGCAAGCGGGCTCCCCCGATCTTCAGTATTTAACCAGCATGAAGGAGCGCGGGTTTCGCTAATGGCAAAACCTGTGAGAATGCGATTGATTTCATCTGAACTCAGAAGTTTAACACGCACCTGTTTGGCAAGTATACGTGGATGGGAGACTGCCTGGGATCCACAAGTGCTGTAAGCTTTTTTTTCATTACAAGCGAAGTCAATCTGGGCTTCAGTGTATGGCTGGGAAATGCATCTTTATGCTTTCCATTGCAAGCGGCCTCACCCGATCTTCAGTATTTAAACTGCATGAAGGAGCGCGGGTTTCCCTAATCGCAAAACCTGTGAGAATGCGATTAATTTCATCTTATGTCGGATGTTAAGCACGCACTGGCTCAGCCAGTATACATCGATGGGAAACGGCTTGGAAACCCCGAGTGCTGTAAGCTTTTTTTCAATTAAAAATGAAGTCAATTTGGCAACAGTATATGGCTGGGAAATGCTTCTTTATGCTTTCCATTGCAAGCGGGCTCCACCGATCTTCAGTATTTAACCAGCATGAAGGAGCGCGGGTATCGCTAATGGCAAAAAGTGTGAGAATGCGATTGATTTCATCTGAAATCAGAAGATTAACACGCACCGGTTCGGCAAGTATACGTGGATGGGAGAATGCCTGGGATCCACAAGTGCTGTAAGCTTTTTTTTCATTACAAGCGAAGTCAATCTGGGCTTCAGTGTATGGCTGGGAAATGCATCTTTATGCTTTCCATTGCAAGCGTGCTCCCCCGATCTTCAGTATTTAACCATCATGAAGGAGCGCGGTTTTCGCTAATGGCAACACCTGTTAGAATTCGATTGATTTCGTCTGAACTCGGAAGTTAAACACGCACCGGCTCAGCCAGTATACATCGATGGGAGACGGCTTGGAAACCCCGAGTGCTGTAAGCTTTTTTTCAATTACTAATGAAGTCAATTTGGGAAACAGTATATGGCTGGGAAATGCATCTTTATACTTTCCATTGCAAGCGGCCTCACCCGATCTTCAGTATTTAAACTGCATGAAGGAGCGTGGGTTTCCCTAATCGCAAAACCTGTGAGAATGCGATTAATTTCATCTTATCTCGGATGTTAAGCACGCACTGGCAGAGCCAGTATACATCGATGGGAAACGGCTTGGAAACCCCGAGTGCTGTAAGCTTTTTTTCAATTAAAAATGAAGTCAATTTGGCAACAGTATATGGCTGGGAAATGCTTCTTTATGCTTTCCATTGCAAGAGGGCTCCCCCTATCATCAGTATTTAACCAGCATGAAGGAGCGCGTGTTTCGCTAATGGCAAAACCTTTGAGAATGCAATTGATTTCATCTGAAATCAGAAGATTAACACGCACCGGTTCGGCAAGTATACGTGGATGGGAGACTGCCTGAGATTCACAAGTGCTGTAAGCTTTTTTTTCATTACAATCGAAGTCAATCTGGGCTTCAGTGTATGGCTGGGAAATGCATCTTTATGTTTTCCATTGCAAGCGTGCTAGCCCGATTTTCAGTATTTAACCAGCATGAAGGAGCGCGGGATTCGCTAATCGCAAAACCTGTGAGAATGCGATTAATTTCATCTTATCTCGGATGTTAAACACGCACTGGCTCAGCCAGTATACATCGATGGGAGACGGCTTGGAAACCCCGAGTGCTGTAAGCTTTTTTTCAATTAAAAATGAAGTCAATTTGGCAGCAGTATATGGCTGGGAAATGCTTCTACGAGAAACACAAGGAGAGGGCAATTGGAGCAATCGTTTTGCAATCGTTTTGCATGCCGGCGTAAACGACATAAGGCAGCGACAATCGGAAATCCTGAAGGCTGATTTCGCAGCTTTGATTAAAGACACGAAGGAGAGGACCCCATCGGCAAAGATCTTCGTTTCGGGTCCACTACCTCTCGTCAGACGATCCAACGAGTACTACAGTCGGCTGCTAGGATTGAACAACTGGCTACAGGGTTTCTGCAAGAAGAAGGATGTCGGTTTCATCAACAATTGGAATCTCTTTTTGGAAAGGCCGCGTTTCTTCAAGCGTGATGGCCTGCATCCGAACAGTTTCGGCGCCCGGGTCCTCTCCGAAAACATAGCGAAGGTAATTAGTTTATCTTGACTATCTATCTCTGCTCTTAACCCCTACCGAAATGATACTGTTGTGCCAGGACATAAGTGTTTAATAGAATCTTCCGTTAAAGTGCACAACATTAATACTGTAATAAGCAATCTCAATGCACGTAGAAAATCTAGGAAATACGGCATAAACTCCAATAATCTAATTAAAATTACCATTTTAGAGGAACAATGTATCAAAACTATTAAAACAGATCACAGATTAAACAAAAAATACACACAGAGCGGCGCTAATAAAAATAACTTAGTCCCTATTCCAAATATCAATAACGCACATAGTATTCATCTCTGCACCTCCGAAACATTAAATATGGCACTATTAAATGTTAGAGCTTTAACTAACAAAACGTTTTTTATCAACGATCTTATTAGTGATAAAAAAAATAGATTTTATTGCACTAAGTGAAACGTGGCTTAACTCAAACGGCGCGGCGGTTTTAATCGAATCTGCGCCTCCGGATTACAGTTTTACTCGTGCAGACCGCCAGGGGAAAAAGGGGGGCGGATTGGCTAACATTTACTCGAGCCGATTAAAATGTAAAGATGTCAGTTTTGGTAAGTTCAAGTCCTTTGAATATCTCGCCGTTGTTATCCAAGGAGATGCTCAAGTTCTAGTATTATCCGTGTATAGACCTCCAAAATGCAACGCGTCTTTTATTGAGGAATTCTCTGACTTAATGTCAATTTTAATTACTAACTATGACACACTCCTAATAGTTGGCGACTTTAATTTTCATATAGATAATCAGTGTGATCTAAAAGTAAAAGAATTTATGAACCTCCTGGATTCATTTGATTTGAGGCAGCTCGTAAATCAGCCTACACATAAAGCAGGTCATACGTTAGACTTAGTGATTACTAAAGGGCTGAAAGTTGAGGTAAAGCAGATCATTGATATTGGTCTATCGGACCATTTTCTTCTACTTTTTAATATAGAAATAATGATAAAAAACACTCATGAGAAGCATATTGTTAAAAAACGCTTCTTTGACTCAGCAGCAGCTTTAAAACTTACAAACATTCTAAGCAATCAGTCCGTTTATAGTGGCAACTATAATAGCGAGGATAATGTAAATAGTAAGGTGGAAAAATTTAATACTAAAGTGAGAGCTGCAGTTGACATAGTTGCACCTGAAAAGACAGTAAAAAAATCCTCTAGTATTGTTATACCATGGAAGACCCAAAGAGTGTCGGACTTAAAGAGAACATGCCGCAGAGCTGAACGTAAATGGAGGAAGACTAAACTAACTATCCACTATGAAATATTAAAAGTCAAAATAACAGAATACAATAACACTGTCCGTCTTGAGAGACGCTGTTATTTCTCCAAGATTATAAATGACAATGCTAGTAATCCCAGAGTCTTATTTTCTACAATTGATCACCTACTAAACCCAGGTAACTCACAGGAATGCCTCCTAAGTACTTCCAGTAAAACCTGTGAGGCTATCGCTGTATTTTTCAATCAAAAAATTAATGATATTAGAAATAACATAGTATATCCCTCAAACACTAAGGATCCTCCTAAACCCCAGCATCCTGTTATAAACCAATTAAACTCTTTCACTAGGATAGATTTACCTGATTTACAAAAAATAATATCTCAATTAAAATCCTCCACCTGCGTCCTTGACCCAGTACCAACAAGGCTTTTCAAAGAAGTATCAGGCGTGCTAATTGATAATGTTCTGGACATAGTAAATTCGTCATTAGATACGGGGGTCTTCCCAGACTGTCTTAAGACTGCTGTAGTTAAACCCCTTCTTAAGAAACATAATCTTGACCCCTCGGCCCTTGAAAATTTTAGACCCATCTCTAACCTGCCTTTCTTAAGCAAAGTTCTGGAGAAAGCAGTAATTATGCAGTTAAATGACCACCTAAATAAACATGCTATTCTTGATAAATTTCAGTCGGGTTTTAGAATAAATCACAGCACAGAAACTGCACTCGTTAAAGTAGTAAATGATTTGCGAGTGAACGCAGACAGAGGCCATATATCTGTTCTCATCCTCTTAGATCTGAGTGCTGCATTTGACACTATTGATCATAATATTCTTAGAAATCGCCTTAGTCAATGGGTGGGCCTCTCTGGCAGTGTCTTAAATTGGTTTGAATCCTACCTGACAGGGAGAAAATTTTTTGTTAGTTGTGGTAATTACAACTCAAAGACACATGATATCCGATTTGGTGTTCCACAAGGCTCTATCCTGGGTCCGCTGTTATTCTCAATCTACATGCTTCCGTTAGGTCAGATTATCTCAGGGCACAACGTGAGCTACCACAGCTATGCTGATGACACACAGCTGTATTTATCAGTAGCACCTGATGACCCCGATTCTATTGACTCACTAACACAATGTCTGACTTGTATCTCAGAATGGATGAATAGTAACTTTCTCAAGTTAAATAAAGAGAAAACTGAAATCTTGGTGATTGGCAATAATGGATACAATGAGGCTATTAGAAATAAACTGGATACATTAGGATTAAAAGTCAAGACGGAGGTAAAAAGCTTAGGGGTAATTGTTGACTGTAATCTGAATTTTAAATCGCATATTAATCAGATCACTAGGACAGCATTTTTTCACTTAAGAAACATAAGTAAAGTTAGACCTCTTATATCACTGAAAGATGCTGAGAAATTAGTTCACGCGTTTGTTTTCAGTCGACTAGATTACTGTAACGCACTCCTCTCAGGACTACCCAAGAAAGACATAAATCGTTTGCAACTAGTGCAGAATGCAGCTGCTAGAATCCTAACTAGGAAAAGAAAATCCGAACACATTTCTCCAGTTCTGATGTCACTACACTGGTTACCTGTGTCATTCAGGATTGACTTTAAAATTCTGCTTATGGTTTATAAAGCCTTAAATAATCTCGCCCCTTCTTATATATCGGAGTGTCTGACACGTTATATTCCAAATCGTAACCTCAGATCCTCAAATGAGTGTCTCCTTAGAATTCCAAGAACAAAACTTAAAAGAAGTGGTGAGGCGGCCTTCTGCTGCTATGCACCTAAAATCTGGAATAGCCTGCCAATAGGAATTCGCCAGGCTAATACAGTAGAGCACTTTAAAACACTGCTGAAAACATATTACTTTAACATGGCCTTTCTATAACTTCAATTTAACTTAATTTAACTTAATCCTGATACTCTATATGTTCAATTTCCTCATAATAACTATTCAGGGTAGCTCTACAATCCGTACTGACCCCTACTCTCTTTTCTGTTTCTTTTTCCGGTTTCTTTGTGGTGGTGGCCTGCGCCACCTCCACCTACTCAAAGCTTCATGATGCTCCAACAATGATGGATGGACTAAAAGGCAGAATTCTACGTGACCATCATCATCAAGCCTTTCCGTGAGAACCCTAAATCCAAAGAGGACTGTTTCATTTATGTTAGGTAGCATGCCCAGAGGGGGCTGGGCGGTCTCATGGTCTGGAATCCCTACAGATTTTATTTTTTTTTTCTCCAGCCGTCTGGAGTTTTTGTTTTGTTTTTTCTGTCCCCCCTGGCCATTGGACCTTACTCTTATTCGATGTTAATTAATGCTGATTTATTTTGTTTTCATATTGTGTTTATTTTTCTATTCTTTATTATGTAAAGCACTTTGAGCTACTGTTTGTATGAATATGTGCTATATAAATAAATGTTGTTGTTGTTGTTGTTCTTTATGCTTTCCATTGCAAGCGGGCTCCACCAATCTTCAGTATTTAACCAGCATGAAGGAGCGCGGGTTTCGCTAATGGCAAAACCTGTGAGAATGCGATTGATTTCATCTGAACTCAGAAGTTTAACACGCACCGGTTTGGCAAGTATACGTGGATGGGAGACTGCCTGGGATCCACAAGTACTGTAAGATTTTTTTTCATTACAAGCCAAGTCAAACTGGCCTTCAGTGTATGGCTGGGAAATGCATCTTTATGCTTTCCATTGCAAGTATGCTCCCCCGATCTTCAGTATTTAACCAGCATGAAGGAGCGCGGGTTTCGCTAATTGCAACACCTGTGAGAATGCGATTGATTTCATCTGAACTCGGAAGTTAAACACGCACTGGCTCAGCCAGTATACATCGATGGGAGACGGCATGGAAACCCCGAGTGCTGTAATCTTTTTTTCAATTAAAAATGAAGTCAATTTGGCAACAGTATATGGCTGGGAAATGCTTCTTTATGCTTTCCATTGCAAGAGGGCTCCCCCGATCTTCAGTATTTATCCAGCATGAAGGAGCGTGGCTTTTGCTTAGCAACACCTGTAAGTATGCAATCTATTTCATCTTTACTCAGAAGTTAAATACGCACCGGTTCGGCAAGTATACGTGGATGGGAGACTGCCTGGGATCCACAAGTGCTGTAAGCTTTTTTTTCATTATAAGCGAAGTCAATCTGGGCATCAGTTTATGGCTGGGAAATGCATCTTTATGCTTTCCATTGCAAGCGTGCTCCCCCGATCTTCATTATTTAACCAGCATGAAGGAGCGCGGGTTTCGCTAATTGCAACACCTGTGAGAATGCGATTAATTTCATCTGAACTCGGAAGTTAAACACGCACTGGCTCAGCCAGTATACATCGATGGGAGACGGCTTGGAAACCCCGAGTGCTGTAAGCTTTTTTTTCAATTAAAAATGAAGTCAATTTGGGAACAGTATATGCCTGGGAAATGCTTCTTTATGCTTTCCATTGCAAGCAGGCTCCCCCGATCTTCAGTATTTAAACTGCAGAAAGGAGCGCGGGTTTCCCTAATCGCAAAACCTGTGATAATGCGATTAATTTCATCTGAACTCGGAAGTTAAACACGCTCTGGCTCAGCCAGTATACATCGATGGGAGACGGCTTGGAAACCCCGAGTGCTGTAAGCTTGTTTTCAATTACTAATGAAGTCAATTTGGGAAACAGTATATGGCTGGGAAATGCATCTTTATGCTTTCCATTGCAAGCGTGCAGGCCCGTCGCGACAAGGCAGGCAAACCAAGCAATTGCTTGGGTCCCCAAGCTGGCCTGGGGCCCCAAGACAACGACTGGTTAAGAATAAAATGCAGCGACAAACTGTGTGAGCGCCCCATTGATAGTGAATGCAGTAAAGTGCAATGACACTGTTATCGGGATCCCTCTCAAGGGGGCCCCGCTCGCTGACAGCAGCCAGCCAACCATGCGATCTCTGCTGCCGGCAAAATACAAAACTTCCTCGGCAGTCATGAAGTGGAATTATGCTTCAGGAAGCCAAAAAAGAAAGAAGAGAAAGGAAGAGGAGGATAAGAAAAAACAAGACAGTGGTAAGTGATAAATTACACACATAAAATAGCTCTACTTGTCTTGTACAAATGGTGCAATTTTGCAGCAGGTAGGCTAGCAGAAATATGTTTATGTATCATACATAAATGACATGACATTTGCTATAGCTTTGTAATAGGTTTTTTTTTGTTCAATTGTTGAAAATGTTCAAATTTTATGCACTTTATATGCAACAGCAGTATTTGCACTCTAAACATTTTTTTATTTATGCACAGTATATGCAACAGCAGTATTTTCACTGTAAACCTTTTTTATTTATATAAAGTGTGAGTGAATTTAAACTGTATGGCTATGCTGTGGTTCCTTGGCGTGCGTGCGGGGGGCCTCCATGTCCATTTTGCTTGGGGACCCCAAATTCCTTCAAACGGCCCTGTTATCATCTACAGTGAATCACCTGAATTAACAGTATCATCTCCAGATAGTGGAGCAGCTGCAAGTTTGAATCACCTGTATTACCTCAGAGTTCCACAAGATGGAGTCAAGAGCTATTTTCAAAGTGTTTGTTACGTGGGAGGATGTGTCAGAGTCTTTAATGTGATACTTCTATGGCGGTAGTGTTACAGGTGAGAGCGAGATGTTTGCTAAATATGTTCACGTCTTTAAACTGTTGCATATAAATGAATAACCTTAAAAAATATATACAAATATAGATAAAGCATATACAATAACTTTTCCTTTTACAGTTTGAATCACCTGAATTAACAGTATCATCTCCAGTGAATCACCTGAATTAACAGTATCATCTCCAGACAGAGGAGCAGAAGCAAGTTTGAAATACCTGTATTACCTCAGAATTCCACATGATGGAGTCAAGAGCTAATTTCAAAGTGTGTGTTACGTGGGAGGATGTGTCAGAGTCTTTAATGTGATACTTCTATGGGGGTTGTGTTACAGGTGAGAGCGAGATGTTTGCTAAAGATATTTTAAACTGTTGCCTATAAATGAATAACCTTAAAAAATATATACAAATATAGATAAAGCATATACAATAACTTGACCTTTTACAGTTCGAATCACCTGAATTAACAGTATCATCTCCAGACAGAGTTCTGTAGCTGCAAGTTTGATTCACCTGTATTACCTCAGAGTTCCACAAGATGGAGTCAAGAGCCATTTTCAAAGTGTGTGTTACGTGGGAGGATGTGTCAGAGTCTTTAATGTGATACTTCTATGGAGGTTGTGTTACAGGTGAGAGCGAGACTTTTGCTAAAGATGTTCACATATTTAAGAAATGAGTAACCTTAAAAAAAATATACAAATAGAATATAGATAAAGCATATACAATAACTTTTCCTTTTACAGTTTGAATCACCTGAATTAACAGTATCATGTCCAGTGAATCACCTGAAGTAACTGTATCATCTCCAGATAGAGGAGCAGCTGCAATTTGAATCACCTGTATTACCTCATAGTTCCACAAGATGGAGTCAAGAGCTATTTTCAAAGTGTGTGTTACTTGGGAGGATGTGTCAGAGTCTTTAATGTGATACTTCTATGGAGGTTGTGTTACAGGTGAGAGCGAGATGTTTGCTAAAGATGTTCACATATTTAAGAAATGAATAACCTTTAAAAATATATATAAATAGAATATAGATAAAGCATATACAATAACTTTTCCTTTTATAGTTTGAATCACCTGAATTAACATTATCGTAGCAGTAGTATGATGCGGGGGTTCAGCTCTTACTGTAGCATTCCAGCCGGACTTTATTCAGACGATGCACTCAATAATCAAGAGGAATAGACCATGGTGGGGTATTCCAACACATTTATTCACAAATTACCATAGACACATCGTAAGAGCTGTTCGTCTTCCAGCTAGATGCTAATTTAAAGATGAGTGGAAAACGATAACTTTCTCATTAACCTTTTCTGGTGAGCAAACAGTAGCAGTTCGATCTTCCTTCCCGGAAGTTGCCCGTTCCCCATTTCAAAATAAGAGTCTAATGAACATTATAAGGTATAATTTGATCAGGGATTTAAGTATCTAAAATATATCAAATTGAACAAATAATCTGGGTCATTTACAAAGCGATCTCAGACTGGCCGCTCTGTATGTCAATCAAGTGGCAAATGCCATAGGGAGGATATATGATAGACTAACGTTTAATTTTTTTTTTTTTTAATGCAACGCGATCTACCTGTACCACCTTTGCGATCTACCGGTCGATCGCGATCAATGCATTGGGCACCCCTTCCGTAGAACTAGCTAACGTAGGGGGTTTCATTAGTAGTAGTAGGTATATTATGTTACAATAGGTAAACTGCATGTCTTGTACTTTGAATGTTAGGTGGTATACATGTATCAAGTCTTATTTGCGGATGCTTCGAGATACTTGATTAGTATGGGCTGCAGTTACGGTAAACAAGAATAAATGTTTCTGGCAAAGAGAGATTTTTTTTTGGAAATTACTATAAATATGGATAGCTGCCTTCTCTTTGCTTCCAGTGCATAAGTATCTTTAGGTCGGCGTCTGTATCAATCGATGAAGTGTCTACAGGGTCGTCATTAACAATGCTAACATGGGGTGAAGTAATTGACAGTGTTGATCACAGTAACAAATGACAGATCTCAGTGACATTTGGCTTTGCCTCCCCTTCATCATCTCACGTGCACTTTTTAAACAAGCTTTAAGGTGTCGTTTTGAAACATGTGTGCGTCAAAAGCTCAGCGTCTCATTTCCAATGCACATGATGTAGATGTGTAGTGCCAGTTCGTATCAGTATATCAGTGACACCTGGAGCTTATGCCTGTGAATGTCACAGCCAATTTCCCCAGACACACACTGCTGCTCACATAACTGAATCCATGAGTGTGCTAATGACTGTCTGGGGAATCAGTGGCGAGATACACTGCATGGTGACTGACAATGCAGCCAATCTTGTTGCCACTGCCCTGCTGCTGAAAGTTCGTCATGTGCCATGCTTTGACCATACCCTGAATCTGGTCGTAAAGAAGGCAATTGACCAGACACCCAAGCTCCAGGTAATTCGCCAAAAAGCAAGGAAAATTGTGTCTTTGTTCAGGTCAAGTTGCAATGCTAAGGAAAAACTATCGGAGATGCAGCAGCTAATGGGCAGGCCATTGCAGAAGGTGGTTTAAGAAGTGGACACCAGATGAAACAGCACTTACAACATGATGCAGCGTCTATATGACCAACGTGAGGCAGTTGGTGCTGCCCTCTCTAATTTAAATACAGAGGTTTTTCCCTTAACAAGTGGGGAGTATGATAATATAAGTGAATGCCTGACCCTCCTTCTTCCACTAAAACATGAAACAACTGAGATGTCTGCAGAAAAAATGGTGTCGGCATCAAAAATGATCCCACTATATCGCATGTTGCAACACACAATCTCAGAGAAGAGTACCAAGGTGACCAGGGATGTGTCCATACAATTAGGTAAGCTGCAATGATCCAAAAACATTTTTGTACAATGAATATTTGTCCCTTTAACATTAATGATTGCTATTTTCTGTCTTAGGTGTGCATCTGAAGGAAAGCTTGCGCTCAAGATTCCATACACTGGAATCCATCCGGGTTTTGGCCTTGGCTACGCTGCTGGACCCAAGATTTAAAACTATTGGCTTTGGCAATCCAGACCGTGTCAGAGAGGTTGAGAGACAACTCTCCTTGGAATGTGCATCCCTAATGCGGTCCTCTC
>JANRMT010002022.1:0-10786 GCA_026402145.1 Polypterus bichir lapradei | reverse complement strand
CTCTGTTATGAGAGATACAGCTTGAAAGCCGGTTCAAAACCTCACAAGTGTCGACCCAAACACTGTCGCGTTTGTAGAGCGGTCGTGAAAGAGTCGGATGAAAATCATCAGTGTTTTATTCAAAGCTTGCCGCAAAGACCAAACCACGAAAAATACGTGTTTTACGATTTTGAGTGCCGTCAAGATGACGGTACTCACATCCCCAATTACATTCACTGCATGCATTGGAACGGGCAATCGTGGAGACGGTCCGGCGAGGACTGCGTAGCAAAGTTCTTTCATAGATATCGGTGTCCGAAATACAAAGATTACACGTTCATAGCTCACAATTCTAAGGGGTATGACGGATATTTCCTCATGAAATATCTCGTCGAAAGCGGGCAAACTCCATTTGTAACATCTCAGGGCTGTAAATTAATGTGCTTTATAGAAGAAGATTACAACTTGAGATTTATCGACTCGTTGAACTTCTTACCTATGAAATTGAGCAGTATGCCCAAAGCCCTGGGATTCCATGCTCAAAAAGGGTACTTTCCCCATTTCTTTAATACCGCTAAAAATCAAGATTACATCGGACCATACCCTGATCCTGAATATTACGGCATTCAACACATGATGAGTCAGGAAAGAGAGGAGTTTTTGTCTTGGTACGACTCGATTAAAAGCGGTACCTTCAATTTTAGACAAGAAATGGCATACTATTGTCGAAACGACGTGGATATTTTGAGAACTGCGTGCATGAAATTTAGAGATGAAGTGGTCAGTATCGGTAATATTGATCCTTTTCAATGTATAACCCTAGCTTCTCTCTGTCTGTCCATGTACAGACAAAACTGCATGCCTGATAATGCAATTGGAATCATTCCGACTGATCATTACAAAAGCACTCACAAAGCATATTCTAATGCTTCTATTCAGTGGCTAATGTTTCTTTCCGACAAGGAAAAAATAAACATTCGACATGCGCGGAATCACGGTGAAGTCAAGATCGGGTCCTTTTATCTAGATGGTTACGCCGAAGTTCAGGGTGTCCCGACGGCCTTTGAGTTTGCTGGCTGCTTTTATCACGGTTGTCCAGAGTGCTACGATGCGCAAGCCAAGCACCCTCTTACGGGGACGTCTTATGCAGAATTGTTTAAAACATTTAACGACAAACTCAATAAATTGCGTGAAAACTTTAATCTGACGGTGAAAGTGCTTTGGGAACACGAATGGGAGCGCATGAAAAAAGAGGACGCGGAGCTTCAGGATTTCTTAAGACGCTTTGAGTTTCCTGAACCTATCAACCCCCGTGATGCCCTGTATGGAGGGCGCACCAACGCTATCAAATTATATCATAAGGTTCAAGGCAACGAGCAAATGCATTATTACGATTTTACAAGTCTGTACCCCTACGTCAACAAAACAAAAACCTACCCGATCGGTCATCCGACCTTTGTTTTTGAAGAGTTTGGCGACCTTAAACAATACTTTGGGCTCATTAAAATCACCATGCTAGCCCCGCGCAATTTGTATTTTCCGGTCCTCCCTTTAAGAATTTGCAATAAATTGATGTTTGTTCTGTGCCGTACGTGTGCAGAAACCCAGACATCCTCCGACCTTTGCCGTCACAATGATCGGGAAAGGTCTTTAACAGGAACCTGGTGCAGCGTTGAAATACTCAAGGCCTTAGATAAAGGGTACAAAGTTTTAAAAATTCATGAGATATGGCACTACGAACAGAGTACCGCAGATTTATTTTCCGATTACATCAAAATTCATCTGAAAGGCAAACAGGAGGCCTCTGGATGGCCATCTTGGGCCGTGGACGAAGCGTCCCGGCAGCGCTATGTTGACGACTATTTCTTAAAAGAAGGCGTATTATTGGAGCGTGAAAACATAGCCTCCAATCCAGCCAAGAGACAAATTTCCAAGTTATTTCTGAATTCTCTTTGGGGAAAATTCGGTCAGAAGCCTAACCAACTGACCACGACGTTTGTTAAACACACCCAAGAATTCTTTGATTACCTGTTCTCAGACACGTATCGGGTCTCCTATTTTGTCTTTGTCAGTGACGAAATCGCTCAGGTGCAGTGGAGGTATGCGGATGACCGATACGTTGTACCCGGCCCTGTCAATGTGGTGATCGCCGCTTTCACCACGGCCTATGCCCGGCTAGAATTGTACGATTTGCTGGATCGTTTAGGGCCGAGGATTCTGTATCATGATACAGATTCCATTATCTTCACAGCCTCGCCCGGACAGTACACACCGCCGCTCGGCGACTATTTAGGCGAACTCACCAGCGAGCTAGATCCTGATGACTACATAGAAGAATTTGTTTCTGGGGGTCCAAAAACGTACGCGTACAAAACGTTCAAAGGCAAGGTCTGCATGAAAGTAAAGGGTATTACTCTCAATCACCAAACAGTTCAAGAGGTAAACCTTTATTCGTTAATGGATCTAGTGCATAGTTTTGTAGAAAACGATCTCACAAAAGAAATAACCGTTCATGGTACGCAGATTCATAGGAACAAAAAGACCCTGACGTTGCAAAATCGTCCACTCAGAAAGAGATTCAGAGTGGTGTACAACAAAAGGGTTCTCTTGCCTGATTTCACATCTCTACCCTATGGATACTAAAGAGGGCTTTGATGTAAGACTTCAACACCCATTCTCAAAAATAGTCTCGGGACCCTCCTGTTCGGGCAAATCGCATTATGTGAAAAAGCTTTTGGAACACACAGAACATGTGCTTTCTCGTAGCCCTGACAATATAGTCTGGTTCTATAGCTGCTGGCAGCCTCTGTACGACGAACTATTAATCCGATTTCCCAAAATCAAATTTTTGGAGGGGTTACCTACTTCCTTAAGCGACGATGAACTACTGCCGCCTGATCGAGTTAACTTGGTGATCGTCGACGATTTGATGGAACAAGCGAGCCATAGCCAAGAGATAGAGAGGGCCTTCACAAAATATACTCATCACAGGAATTTGTCCATCATTTACTTGGTCCAAAATTTATTTTTTCAAGGCAAGAAAAGTAGAACAATAAATCTGAATGCCAATTACATCACTCTTTTTAAAAACCCGAGAGATAAGCTGCAAATCACCAATTTAGCGCGTCAAATGTACCCCGGTAAGATGAAATTTTTCTTGGAGGCCTTTGAGGACGCTACGCGACACCCTTATGGTTATCTGTTGGTGGATCTGAAAGCCCAGACGCCTGACGAATTTCGTTTACGTACCGGTTTGTTCCCTCCCGATTGGCCTGCGGCGTACGTCGTGAAAAGATAAAGACGTGCAATTTTCCGAGTATTTGAAAAAGAGACGGCATGTCGTGCAGAATAAAAAGAAATCTCCCTCTGCTCAAGACCCTGCACAGGGTCTCCTGTCGCCGAAGAAAAGCTATGCTGAGCGAGGCTCCTGACGATTTCATTTATGCTCTGGCCGAGATAGCTCTCAATACTTTAAAAGGCCATGTCCCCCTGACTTCCAGACAGTTCAAGTTGCTGAAGAAGCATCGTTGCGCCGTTAAAAAACTAAGCGATAAAAAACAGCCCGTTAAAAAGAAAAAAGCCCTTTTAAATCAGAAAGGAGGTTTTCTCGGAGCACTATTAAGCGCTGCCATTCCTTTCATTACTAGTTTAATAGCATCGAGAGTATAAATATGGAATACACGCGCAAGATGTACCTGGTCCCTCAACAACAAATGGCTCAGTGGCAACAGAAACCCCCACTATCCAACGATCTTCTAAGAGCTACGGAAAGTGAACTGGATAAACAAATGAAACTCATACTTGAACGCGATGACTTGACCGTCGATGCAAAAGTAAAACTTTATACGACCGTCTTGCAAAGATACCTTACCTTTGTGAAAAAAGCGGATAAAGAAACCGGTTCTCTGACATTATTGATGCCTGCCGAGAGCCAGGAGGTGCCGCCAGAGGCGCTCAAAGATGCGCCTAGTACCCCAGAAGAACGGGTGTACGGTGAGATTTTGAAAAGTGTTCCTGATAAATCAAAGAAATATACTGAAATAATTTTACAGAAAATGTCGCATCACCCTAATACAACCTATTGGAATGGCTTGGGAGAGTTTGTGTTTTGTGGAGAAGCGTTACCCGGAACGAATATGGTCGATCTAATGCGGAACTTAACCGCCCGTCACAACATACCGTCCTATCGGAGACCTAGGGGGTGGAAAGAATTTATTAAGGCCCTGGCCGGCTTGAACATTCCGACCTCGGCCGTACCAAACATAGATACTAGAGAACTTCTAGAGAGTTTCAAACCAACCTCCCCAGATGGGGCTTCTGCCTCTGCTGCCTCTGCTGCAGCGACGTCTGCTTCCGATACACCTGTTGGCAAGAAAACCAGATCTCGCAAAAAGAATGAATGGATTCCTTATTGAAATGTAATTATATTTTTGTTTAATAAATTATTATATTTGATTACAAAGTTTGTCTATTCTTTATTAAGATAATTACAGGGCATAGAACTTTGCATACAGGGATGATCCTGAAAGCTTCTAGAACTGTTCTTAGACAAGGTGTTGACAAAATTTTGAACCATATCATCATTCTTGGTGACTTCATTAAAATACAGGTTCATGACCTCTTGATAAGAGCGTCCTTTTCCTCTGTGATGCAGGAAAAAAATACAGTGTTGTCCGCAGACGGTGGAAAACCAGCTTTGAAGCTGTCGGGTATGGTGAATAATTTCTTTACAGTTTCTGTTTAAAAAGCTATATATTTCCTCAGGAAAATAGATAAAGTCTGGTGGGGTTCCATAGGAATCGAAAAATTCTCCAGTTCCGTCTTCTCTGAGATGTATCGCCAGCCAGTGTTCTCCGGGTTGATTTTGACGGTGAGTATTGACGATGATCATGGTTGGGAGCTCCGTAAGTATCATTTTAGGCAGCTCGTCGCACGCCAACACTCCGTAAAACAGATTTTCTGTGTACGGATTACTGGACATGAGTTCGTTGATCTGCAGGGTGTTCATGCTTTTTTAGTAATCATAAAGTATATTTCTTCTCTGGTTTATTTCAATAATGTTGTCAAAGACCGAGTACACTATTAGATTCACAGTATTGGGTAGGGGTTGTCGAAACCGGATTTCAAATCTCATGTTCCCAGTTTTCATCAATGAGAAATGGTCTCCGCATTCTTGATCGGGAGTCAAATCAAAGGCAAACAGGGTGTAACCTTTGGAGAATTCAGAACGACTGATAGCTAGAGGAAGGTCTTTCAAGTGCTTTCCGGTGGCCAACACAAGGTTGTAATATTCTCGAGCGGTGATGTCATTAGCAAAATTGGGTTGAAATGGTTTTGCGGGAATCTGCTCTCCGTCCAAATACAAGGCCAGGAATTCCACATGGTTATGCTTGAAATTGAAGGGGTTTCTGGCGTAATCCCCGGAAAAGGCATCATTATCCACCATGCCTAGGACCACGTACTTGGGTAATTGTCCCAAGAACAGGTTCTCCTGATTGCTCACCCGTATCCCGGCCGGTAAACTGAGAACTTTCATATTCACTCTTTCCACAGGGTACTTGGCATTGGCGTTTGTGAGTGCGTGCGCGTGCCCCAATTTCACTGCCGCTGAAACTTTAACTTTCTTGACAAAAAGAGAAGCGGATAAAATGTTTACTTTGTAACGCTCGGCATCTCCGGACATCAGACAGAATTCATTTTTGCTCCGCACCATTTTTATTCTGACGTCCACTCCGTTTAGAATTAATTTTTCTTGAAAAAATAGGTCGGAATGAATAGATCCGAGGAGTTCTACTGTCTTACCCTGGGCCGTATAACCGTTTCTTTTTTTTGAACCCCTCATTCGGTCCGTCCAAGGTTGTGTTTTCATGTTCGTTGGCCGAGTCTTTGTAAAAAAGACCCGTACCAAATTGGTACTTGAGAGTTTCACTGCTGTAATTTAACAATCCTTCAAAAAGGGACCTATACGGGTAAAGGCTGGAACTCTGTGATATTAAGCGATCTCCCAGGGTTACATCCACTTGTGAAAATAAAGCGGCTATCGGATAATTAACAAAGGCTACCTTGGCCACGGGGGGTGGATTAGTTCCGTCGGCATTGACGATTTTGCATCGGACGTGTAGAAGCGTGTTATTCAGGTCCAAGTAGTCTTCCCCATTCCCGGTAATCAGAAACTCCAACGGAGCGACTTCAGATAGAGCTGAGAGAGGGGGGACCTCGACGTAGATGCTTTTTTCTACACTAGTCTGAGTATAGGGTACAGTAAACAAGTCCAGCTCGGATTTCACACACTCTTGAGACATTCGATGAACGAAAGACATTTTGAGTTAAAAAATGTTTTTCGATTTCTTTTTTCTGCGGGCACGGGACTTGTCCTTGTGACGGAGAGAAGAAAATGAAGTAAAAGCTGAACGGCGCGTCTTTTTGATGATCGGGGCTGCTCGTGACCCAGGAGGTCTCTTACGTTTAGTTTTCCTCATCACCATTAGACCCGCCCCAGCTTGATTTTCTTCGTTTCCTCGAGTCATCGCTCCTGACATGGCTCCAGCCACCACGTCTTTGACAATATTCTTAGCGGCTGATTTAATGTGCGGTTTGACAATTTCGAATCCTCTTTTCAAGAGAGGCAAAGCTCTTCTAAATAGTCCTCGAAATATCCCACCGATCCCAGAGCCATACATCACTGGGGATCCAGAGAACCCGGGGAGGCCGTTACCGGCTTGGGCTTCATAATAATGCACGTAAGGGCTAGGGTCCAGGTAAGATCTCATCTCTGTATTAGTCGTGTATACACCTCTTGGAGGGTCTGAAATGTAACTTGACTATGACCTTGCCAAACTGAAATGGAACCGCTTTGTTCTGATCTGTCTTTATTTCAATGGTCAAAGTATCAAACTGATTCTTGCTGACCGGAACGTAGTGCGGCTTGTCGTAGGTGATTGTGGTAATCTTATTCATCTCATCCTCAATATGTACGCATCTCAAGAGAGGGACGTAGCTGTCTCCAACTCTTTGGTGAGACACAATGTCGCTGTAGACGTACAAGGAATAAAACCCCGCTCTAATATCCGCGGGGTGAGGAGCTTCATTCACCAGACCAATAGTTGTGTCCGAATGAGCTCCTAGAATCCTACCTAATTGCCCCTTGACATGCAGAGTTTCATCCTTCACAGTGTTTGAGAAATAGAATCTACGCTTTAGACCGCTATAGCGGAATTTCGTAGCGTCTGCTGAACGGGACTCCAAGAATTTCGAATCTTTCAACACCACTTCATTCATCTTGTCTACCACTTTCTCGATACTAGAGTAATAGCCCGCGGGAATACTGTAAAATTTAGCTATTAGCGGATTCACCAACATAAAGTCATTATCCGGTTTGTCTAGGGTGTTCCACGTGTGCGGATACTGAATTTCCGCCAATCCAACTTCCCAGGCGCCCTGTAGTTCGATTGGGGCGGCTAATTTGACGGTAAATTCGGCGATGGTATTATTAGGGAAAACATCCTGGGAAGAATTGCTGGGTAGTACAACGTAAAAGCTTTTTCTCTCCATTGTGAACAGACCGTAAATGAAATACTATTTTTGATTCTCAGTATTTAACGTCTTGCGCGTAGCTTTCAGGAATCCAACTGTTAAACTTTTCGGGCCAACCGAGCCATTTCACCAAAATATGCTTTTTTCTACGTATATTTTTTTTCGCCAAAATCTTTTCAATCCTGAAGACGTCCGTACCTCGAATCTTTTGTAACTCTGCGTCGTAAAAGGATCCTATAATGTCTTCTCCGTCATAGTCTTTGAGTTTGTAGACGGGCGGTTCCCTGGGGACTAATTCAGAAACGGTAAATACCTCGTCTGAAAATGTTTGTTCGTAACCCTTGGTAAAAGGATTCCGGGATTTTGACACTCTGACCGTATCACCGACTTTGAATTTATATTTTATATTTCTTTTGGTTTTAGTTAGACCGTATAAGTTTTTAAAGACTTTCCAAGAATTGGAACTATTCACCTCGGCAGGGGCCATTTTTATACCTCGGTGATAGCTGAGATTATAAGATTTCACCAAGTCCTGTAGCCCCTGCAGATAGGCCCGGGTATTCCGGGAGCTGAAATAACGCCACATTTTGGTCTTCAGAGTTCGATTGAACCTCTCCACCACCGAAGCCTTTAATTCACTAGCGGTGGTGAAATGTTTTATTCCGTGTTTGTTGATCAGGCTTTGAAATTCCCGATTGAGAAACTCTTTACCGCTATCCGTCTGAAGTTTGACGGGTACTCTACCTTCCTCCAAAATTTCTCGAAAAGCCCTGGTTACTTCTTTGCCCGTTTTGTTTTTCAGAACCCTGACCCAAGCGTATTTAGAAAGAATATCTATACAAGTCAGTAGATACTTGTAACCTCTGTTATACTCGGACAAGTTTGTCATATCCACCAGATCGACCTGCCATTGCCCATCAATATTGGAAACATACACCTTATTCCTTTTAAAATGGATTCTGGCCGGTTTATGTATCGTGTAGGTGTATTGCCCGGATAACCAATCGGCCACTTCTTGTGACCCAATATGGTGACCCGCTTGCGAGAGAGCTCTTTTCAAGGAATCCTTACCCCCCAAGGACCCGGGATTCTCAGAGTTATAATATGTTTTTTCCAAGACCTGCTCCATCTTCGATGATAAAACAGACACTGACGCCAGTTACAAAATTATAAAACCTTTATTTAGGAGTCTGAATTTTTCAGACGGTTGTGGTTTCAGGCTCAGAAAGACCCATCAGCTCTATCATATCATCAAATTCCAGGTCATATTTAGTCCACAGATTCATATGACCCTCATGATTAATATTACGCTTACAAAACTCATTTGCCACACGGCGGGTTACACAGTAGGAGTATTCATCCATTTCATAAAATGACTGCATTACAGTATCATAAATAGAGCTAGTACTTTCAAATTCATCCACAGTCTTTTCAATCACTACATATATTTTAGGAATTGGCAATAGAATATTAAAATACCCGAGAACTTTCACAGCTAGTCGTTTCAGCCAATATTTACGGAAAATCTTCAGAATCTTCTGAAAGCGACCTTGACGGTAGGTGATTTCAGGTTCAAAGAGGCAGGTATGTCTTACCTGGGCAGGGTGATTTACACCACAGCCTTGACATTCTTTTTTCTGGTCATAGTAGACAATAATGTCCAGCAGAGACGTCATCAGACCTTTAACAAGCTGCAGGGCCTTTTTCCAGGTTTCAGGCAGTACACCATCGGGACAATCCATATTTGTCTCAGAAAGTCCGATCGACAGCGGTTCCTGCGGAACTTGTTTGTGCACCCAAGGCTGCCCTGGAGCTAGGTGAGAGGTTTCCGTCTGATCTCCATTGGAGACGACAGTGTCCGGCTGATCACCATTGGGTGTGACGGGTGAGGCCCTACTCGACCAAGGAGACTGGAATCCGCTGTCTGTTTCAAGGTCTCTTGACCAGAGTGTGTAATCAGGCCATATAGTAAAATACCGTGGGTCAGATTCTTGGCGGTCCTGAATGCTATCCATCCGGAAAGATTTATAGAACTGGTAAGATTCAGGTCTTGAAGCCTGAGTCTTTGGAGTCTTAGGCGGAAACCCCGAGGATGTTACGCCGACCTCCGTCATTTCAGAGTCCGAAGCTGATGATATGCAGAGATCTTTTAAAAGCTTCAACGAATTCTGAAATGGTCTGATCCTTCGCCTGGCTCCGTTGACAGACTGAGTATTTATGGTAAGAGGTTTGGGGCGTGGCGTAAATAAAGGGAGGTTTTACAATTCGTCATCGCTCGATTCGAACGATGTTTCAGACCAGTTAGCCCGTTACCGGCCCATCGCTTAAGCTTGCCGAATTCAGTCCTTGAATACTACAGGCGGAGGACAGTTTTCCTTATCGACCGCGCCTGATTCTACCCTTGTTTCGCACAACTTGACCCGTTCCTCGTCGGCCGCTCCAGCTTGAAGAAACTCGGGAACCAAACATCTTTTAACCCTTTTCAAACGATCCTTACAATAGAATCTACGGAACTGACGCTTCACTGGGGCATCTGGTATAGATTCCATTTTTTCTTCACAGAGTGTTTAGAACTGAGGAAAATGCATCGCTTTTTATACACCAGTTTCAGAAGTGTCCCAGGAAGTGGAGGGGCCAGACATCATATTCTGGCTATCGATGAGGCAGACCATTCATTCTGTGTATAGATAGGAACATGCCTGAACTTGTACAGGGGCCGGCTGCAACATGCCTGAACTTGTCTTAGGAAGAGGGGGGCTGGGAAGTGGTTGGGGTGGTGATGGGTTCAAGGAGGGCGGCGGGGGCCTAGGCCGCCCTTGGGCATGTCTGGACTTGCCCTACCGAGATGGCTCAGGGCTGGTGGCCAAGCAGGGGGGCGGGGGGTTCAAGGGTGGGGGCATCCATCAAATCGCCCCTTGACAGTTTCCTGGGGAAAACAGATGGCAGGGCTAAAGGTCATCAAACAGATGGGTGGGGGTGGTGGGGGGTTCAAGGAGGGTGGGGGGCATCCATCAAATTGCCCTTGACAGCTTCCTGGGAAAACAGATGGCCCGGGCTAAAGGTCATCAAAGGTCAACAAACAACCGGTGGGTGGGGGTGGGGACTTCCTGTCATTAATCAACAGGGCCTTCCGGAAAGGTCATCAAAGGTCAATAAACAACCGGTGGTTGGGGGAGGGCGGGACTTCCGGTCTTCGATTAAAAAGGGGCGTGGTTTAATCTCATCAATCAAATTGGATTAAATTTTGACAGAAGGTGCCTGACATATTACTACT
>JANRMT010001140.1:1367-14321 GCA_026402145.1 Polypterus bichir lapradei | reverse complement strand
TCTTTCAGCTGCTCCCGTTAGGAGTTGCCACAGCGGATCATCTTTTTCCATATTACTTTCACTGCACCACTCGGAGTATTTATATCACTGTATCTGAGTGGGGAATCACAGCAGCAGCTGATCAGAACGAGAATTATCGGTATACAGCATCAAGCCCACGCTGCCTCAGCCACGGCAAAATGTTTCAAAGCCTTTCCTGTACGGACCTCGCAGTTCAGAAACAATTTCATCCCAAGAACTTTAAATGCACTTAATCAATTGCTCCTTGTAGAACTGTTTGTACTTATAAGTACAATCACCCCACTGTAAACTTGCACTACAGTTATAATATTACACAGCCTGAGCCACTTTATAAAGAGCGTATTTACATATGATGACGATATCATTTTTAAGATGAAATGCAGCAAAATATGTTTATTATATAATACAGATAAAACTTTAACTTCATTTAAATAATCTATATTCTTCACTGGGACTAGCGTGAAGGATAGAATAATTAAACATGTACTATGAAGTTATTTCAATGTTCCTTAAACGTTTTGAAGAATCGGCGCTCTAAGCATACAGATGGCTTAACGTCTATTACAGAGCTGATTGTGTGGAGATCAGTTACTTGGAGAAAGAAAAGCAAGGACTGCAGGGGCGGCCACGCCAACATATATTGAATATAAAACAGAAAGAGAAAATAACGACACAGCTAAAAACGCAGCAGCAAATTTCGACAAAAGTTAAATGCTTGTGTCATGAGCATTGACACTGGCGGCCGAAGGGGCCACCGATTTTTTCTCTGCCCAAGGCCGCTACAAGCCTAGAGCTGCCCATGAGTACTGCTGCAATAAATAATTTCATCGAAGGTCGCGCACAATCACTGTGCCATAAAACCGATGTTTAATAATGTGCTTTAACTCCTATCATCATGAAAATGATATTACGTGTACATCTCAGTATTTTAGATATTCAGAGAGCTGTAATATCACGAATGTCATGGATTCTGTGTCCAGTTGGAGGAAGAGAGCCGGTTTAAGAAGCAAGTAGTGATTAGACACTACAGAGTACATAGAGCACATAGAAGATCACATACAAAATAAAGCATTTAACGTGCTACTTTAATTACGATGTGATTTGAGAAACTGGTTAATTAAACAATTTTAAGATGAAGTTTATGATGTTCTACTTTAATGACAAAATAAACTACATGATTAAAGTGGACATTTCAAAATTGAAGTTGACATTTCGTGCGTTTTTCCACTGTGTACCTTTTTTTTCTCTGTACCCTAATAAGCTTTCATATGACACTACGACTCGCCTTTTCACGGCGACTTTGATATCTGACAAGTTCTTTGTTATTTCCGGCACTGTGCGACTTTGTGAACGTGAGCTTTCAAGTTTCTCCAACACGCTATGTCACTCGATCATCTTCCTTTTGTTGATTATACCACGATTTAAATAAACAAATAGTATGTTTTTCCTTTGCCTCCACTTGGTATTTGCTGAAATTCTTATTTTCCCCCGTGCTTTTCCCATTGTCTTTTCACAGAAGGCTGAGCTTAAGGGCGATTTATATTGATTTGCATATTTAAAGAGGCGTAATTCTGGGAGGAGTTGGGGCGGGACAGAAGGCGCGTGCACGTGCGTTAGTTTTCACGCTGATCGGGATTTATGTAGTGTAAGAACGTGGAAGTTGGAGTACGCACAGATTCCTGCATCTGGATTTTTCTGTGCGTAAGCACATTTCGGCTTTTGTGCTTACGTCATGTTATAGTGCGAATTCTACGCACAGCATTATACATGAGACCCCTGTACTTTATTGGAAATTTTGGCATGCCACTTTTTATGAGGCTGAAGTTAGCTACTTATTTGCAGCTGTTTATGGCTGGCTGCCTATAACTTAACAAAGCCATCTGCCTTTTCTCAAAACTGTGAACAATAGGGTGGCCCAATACCATTTAACCCTTCAAACTGCCCTTTAAACATCATTCTAAATCCTATTAATTATATATGAAATATGCCAACTTTGTCGGTCCATTTTTACCCAGGTACTCATATTAGGCCGGGGAAAACTCAACTGCATTTAACAAAGGTATCTGTCTCTCCTTAAAACTGTGAATGTTTTGGTGACATAACACCATTTAACCCTGTGTAATGCCCCTTAAATATCATAGTCCCATTCATTAGATATGGAAGTATGTTAGCTTTGCCTGACTTTTCGACCCATGGAACTACATGAGGCTGGGCAAAACTGTAATTTATCAAAGACATCTGTCTTGTTGTTAATGTTTTATAAGCAACTGGTTTGCACAAGTTATATGAATCAGTAGCTGGCTGGACCAAAATAAGTGGCTGTGACAGGTAGCCAAACAAATGCAGCATGGAGCTATGAATAAGTAGCTAATTTCAGCTTCACCTACTTTTTGACCATAGCTGAACACCATTTACAGTTATAGATCATTTTTGACTATGAATTTGGATGTGGTTAAGGGCGTGTGTTTGCTGTAAATCAACCCTGAATATTAGGACACATCTATGAAAATTATTCAATTTTCTCCAAGTCTATTGCTTATAGAAGAATTTTGTGAAGTTGTTATGAAAGTCCAGGAGGTAAAGTCATCTGGAGGGCTGAAAACAACAGCATAGATTATTTGTAATGGGGAGATGCACAGGTTGTCAAGTAAGCAGGCCTTCTCACAATATCCTTGTTGTAAACTGCATCAAATATGAGCTTAAATCATATATAATTTTTCCAGCTTTTCAGAACTCTTTCACAAAAATAACTTTAAATCCTATATGACTAATTCATTTGTTCTGGCCTCTTTCATAAAAAATGACTCTAAAATGGTCTTTTGCCATTTGTGCATGATTAAATTTATGTGATTGATTTAACCAACAAGACACACTGTATTCTCTTAAATGTTTCACTGGTATTTTATAATTTGCCTATCACGATCTTGATTGTGAACTTGGAAAGCTGCTTTATTATTAGAAGTTATTTTTTTTTTCTTTCACCAATCATAGCTCATTTGCTGTTTTCAAATTATAAATAAATATAAATAAACACAACTTCAAATAAGAGTAATGGAAAAAAATGCATAATCATAACCTGGAATTCAACATTCAAATCTCTGTTTGCCCATTAAACAATTTCCAAATGAGTAACAGTGGCTTTAAGGAGTGCTAATTTCTCATCGGAATATTACAGTTTGCAATTAGAGCTGGCCATAGATAACACATTTCCATGAGGCCTTAAGCAGGTAAAGAGATAAAATACAAGAGACATTTACATGCCACAAGTGAAGCAGAGAAAGAAGCCACCTTTCATAAATAGCAAGATAAAAGCAGCCGTGGCTATTAATGGACACTAAAGAGCACTACACAATGCATTTGCTTTGCACACCCACCCCTTGCCTCAGGGAATAAATATGGAAGTTTTTTTGAAAGTGTATTTTACTGTTATATTGGCTTTTTATTGCTGAACTATTTCGATTCATTAGCAGCATTGCTAGCTGGAAAAATTCAATATGCATGCTAATTTAATGGGTTTTGTATTTTGTAACCGTTTGATGTTCTAAAAGAAGAGCAGAAGCATTGTGTGCTTAAATCACAAATTCTAGATGGGAATTAATGAAAAAACCTTTAACAATGAAGCTATTAAATGCATCCATGTTAAAATGTATGAAATCCAGCAACAGTGTAGAGAGCAAACTGAAAGAGACAGAGCTCCATGATACTCAGCCACATATTCTTTTCTTGGCCAAGTTTATGTCATGTGACATCAGAATAATAATTAGACGATCCAAATAAAGGTGAAAACCCTCATCTTCTGTACTGATTTGCATAATATATTCCTAACAAACTAGATCATTCTTGTTACCAGCAGGGAAAGATATGTTTACATACATCCAGCTCTTCCATATCAATGCCCTTAGGTATTTGTATAATTGAAAATAACCACTCTGACATCATTGTTCAATGCAAACGATCTTAGCAACTATGTTTTTGACCACGGCCATTGCATAATATCAAGAAACAGTGACAATCTTTGATGAAGGACAAAGTTTGAGTTTATGGATTAAACAAAAGATACATGACGAAACAACTCGGGATCTTGGTTGGCAACCCCCCAAGCAGACACGCGGTCCAGTCCCATCCTCCAAAAATGACCCTCTATCTGCCATAGCCAGGTGTTACATGGGCAACGCCTTGGCCTGGTCCAGCCACTCGGGTCCCCAACAATGAGAATCTTACGAGCCGGATCACCCTCAGGGAAAAAGGCCACATTGCCGTAGTGCCATAACTGGCGCTCCCTCACAATGCAGGTAATGTGTCTCATTTGGGATTCCATGAGCAACCGCTCATTCGACACAAAGTCAAACCAACGGTACCCAAGGATTTTCCGCAGAGACAAAGTACCAAAGGAGACCAGTCCAACCTCCAAAGGACAATATTAACCTCAAATCAATATCAACATCAAATACTCAATATCAACCTCAGAAAAGCAAATAAATGTCCATAAATTTCCAATTTTTTGTTCGATGGGCAAACTGCTAAATCACATTGTATAAAAAGTAATTGAAATGATTCATGATAATAATGATGCCTTCGCAAAGTAGTGACAAAGTACTTTAAATTGCCTCACACAAAATCAAATAATGGGTTACATTAAAGGGCTCTAGTGTTCAAGCCCTAAGGTGGAGCTGAAAAGTTCAGGCTGTGCATCCACATGCCTGAGCAAAAGTATGCCAATAGCACTGCAGAGTCGAAGGTTCTGCCAAAGCACCCCAAAATCAGGCTAGCGGCACCAGACACATAGAACATTTTACATATGTCAAAAAGAAATTGGTTTCTAGATAAGAAATTTCACTGAGTATACCATAGAAATTTGAAAAAAAGACTATTATGACTTGGTTGAGTTTTTTATAAATGTTTCATACTTTAAACATTCAATTATTGATGTGAGTTTACCATTTATTTAATTTTTGCACAATAGTTTTATCTGCTGGGACATGAGGGCAGTGCCCCATTTGCCCTTAATGCAGAAATGCCATTGTCACTGTAGCAAATTCCTTTCTGTCACATCAAATAACTTGAATGCTATGTTTTGTTACTTCCCTGTTATAGACTTCTTGATTGGTCAAAATTAATAAGGTAAAAATATTTGCTCTTCTCTTATTAGTAAATCTTGGTTTGCTCAGTGTTCTTGCAGGTATTTTGCTGGTTTTGTTTTCTTCCAACTTCTTCTTTGTCATCTAGTCCTCATTATGTTTTCATAACATAGGAATACACACCAGATTGGAGACTCTGCTTATTTGTAGTGTATTTTTGAGCAATAAAATTAATTTAGAGAAATAAGAAGCATCTGAACTCTACCAACCTATAATAAGAAATCTTTCCATTTTTGTAATGTGCTGTTCTTAGTTCATTTCACCTCATCCTTGACTGTTTTCTTATTGGTAAAATAATGAAACAACCTTAAATGGTTGATTTTTGCTTTATTAATAATAATTTTCTTCAGCAATTTTTTGGTATTTCTAAGTTCTCTTAACTCTTGATTTCATGCGTTCAGTAAGCTACTGATATCATAAATAAAATAATTAATTAAATTAAACATTTGCTGCCCACCTCTAATGTTGATATCTTAACCAGAAATAATCTGTCTGCTAATGTAAAGAATGACCCACTGTACTGTATCTGTCTCAGCACTTAAATCTAACCTAAAAGCTCTTTTCTTTGGTATAGTGTTCCTCAATTTTACATGCTAATACAGCTGTTCAAACTGAGAAAAATATCTTGTTTTTATTTTTCTTACATCAATGTGCGGCAGTCACTCTTAGCAGCCATGCCCAATATTCATATTATTCAATGATAGTCATAAACTTCAAAAAGTCCTCTAAGACAAAGTAGAATGGTTGACAGACTTAGTATTTGCTAAAGTGTTTTCCTCGCCTCTGTGGTCAATTGGTGACATCTTCTGTTTATGTAATATCGTTTAAGTTTATTACATTATTTCTCTGTTTCATCATTTTCACTCTGGGTACAGCTGAATCAAAGTAACTGTAGAAAAGCAAGAAAGGTTACATTTTTTGTTCCTGTGCAATTTGCTTTTGTAGATTATGCTTTCTTGTCTTTTTCTTTATACCTGGCCAGCTCCCAACCAATTAGTGACTGCATTAGTTCTGAAAATATGTGTGTTTCTCCTTTAGTAACTGATTCTTGTTATAACAGCTGGTATATTTATTTATTTTTATGTGTTACTTTTTGCTTTCTCATATATGAAGTATAGGGAAAATATTGGAATCGTCCAAAAATCCGATTTCGAGATTTTGATGAATCTCAACATTTTAGACCTCTGAAGATACCATTTTTAGAATTATGTCTGTGTGTGTGTCTGTCTGTGTGTGTGTGTCTATGTAAGCATGATAACTTGAGTACTCTTTCACTTAGGTCAACCAAATTTTGCATATCATCATATCTTATTACGCCACTGCCGTATCCAGGTAAGAGTGGCGTCATTAATATCGTTAAGATCTTCATCGGTACATGTAGGGCCTCGGGAACATTTATGGAGAATGTGGTCCATTGTTTGGGTGGGCTCACCACAGGTACATTCAGCGCTTGTTGTGCGAACCCAACTAAATAGGTTGTCCCTTGTTGTGCCCACCTTTGACCTAACTCGGTTAAGTGCGACCTTCTCGTGGTGCCCCTGTTAATCTGCCCTACCAGACAGAGACCAATTGCTACACTACACAGTCCACTGCACTCATCCAGAGGTGGTAAAAGGATTTTGCATATAAGTATTACTTACAAAATGTAAATATCTAGCAACTTTTTAGCTATTTTCGTTAACCGGAAGTGGAACTTTTTTTATTCCTGCCACTGCAGAGTCCGATTTATTCAACATTACTTATATAATAATTGTTCAATATATTACTAATTTGATTTGATTTGTTGTTGATGGTTCTTTAATGTACATAATATAAAATATAATCATTGTCTTGTGGTTTACTCCTCAAATATCCATCCCCATATCTGAGTATATGAGAAAGTCTAGGAGAGACCACTCCCGATTTTTATTGTGCAGGAACTATCCAGTCCCTGCGACAGCTCTACAATATCTTTATCTGGACAGAAGATCCTTCGGTCAAGAAAGCAATAGTGGTACAACTCCCCAAAACCGAAGAGTCCAAAGAATATCAAGAAATAAAACACCAACCTAACTATTACAATTATTTCAATAAGAGTTAATTAACAAAACAGTAGGTCTTGTTTAAACTCAATTTTCCAGAAATACAGAAAGGAAGGGATGCTTTATAGGACTAAAAATACACAAATAGCAAATAAAATATCAACTTGTCTTGAAATATAGCTTGTGTGACGGACAGCCGGGACGCCTCTGCTGCATGCGTCCCGGGGAAGCCATCATGGACATTGCAGTACCTTCCCCGGGGCGCTTGGGGGCAGCCTCCCTGGCCGTGGATCCCTCCTCAATCTCCCCCGTGGCTCCATGGGACATGGAGTCCACCACAGCAGCCCGGTTGGGAGATGGGGTGGCCGCTAGGGGGTGCTGCGGACGACCAGCCACCACGCTGGATGGTTTATCAGCCCCATCCGGAGGTGCAATTAAGACCAGCTGGTCAGGCACCTGGAACACCTCCGGGTGGGGTATAAAAGGGCGTGCCTCCCAGCAATCAGGGCCAGAATCGGGAGGAAGAGGACGAGGTTGCCTGGGAGGAGTGGTGGTGCCAGGAAGCGTTTGGTTTGTGTATTTTGTGCTTTGGACTGTGTTGGGCTTGTGGGACACGGGGAAGGCGTGTGCCCACGGCTGAAGAAAAAAATAAAAGCCTGTGAGTGTGAACACGTGCCTCTGCGTAGTCTGTGCCGGGTCGGGCGCTATATAGTGCCTTTATCACACTTGGAAACATAACTTGGAAGTTATCAATGGCTTCCATAACTTGCTTCAGGTTATCTAATTGTGGTATCTTCAGACATGCTGGATACAGAATAAATGATTGCAAACCCACATCAGAAGTTAATTTGGCCACTTCCTTGAGTAATTACCAAACTGAAATAAGGAAAGAAAATGATTTATTAGCTATTACAGAATAAATCAAGAGTTTGAAGGTAGCTGTAGCTGAGAAAGTTTAATATAATGGGTTTGTTAAGGGTAAATTGTGGCACAGCATATAGATACTCTGCCACCCCTTTCCTATAGGAGTAAAGTCACGTAAGAAAGCTAACATGACCAGCCACAGTATGTTCAGAAATTCAACGGTATTTCCACCCTCACTGTTTTATTTTATGCCCGGGTAATGAAGATTATTTCTGCTGTTTCAGGCTATGTAAACTTGGTACTCGATGGCACCACCTGACCCTCAAGCAATTGAATGTGTCTATCAAAATGAATTATTATGTTTAAGATAATTCCATCAGTATTTTAGTTCTAATGAGATTTTCTCCTTAGCTTTAACTATTTTAGAGAATACCAAGCTGAATCTGAAAATTTTTAAAGAGTGCATTAATGTTTGAAGCACCAGTGTGTTCAGGAATGGCCAATTCCATGTAAAGATACTTCTGCAAAGGGCTAGAGATTTCAGAATGTGACTCCCACAACAAACACAGCAACTTGAGGCTCCAAGTGGTAAGTGGGGGATTCAAACTAATAATATTATTTAGATAAGAGTGTAATTAGAAAAAAAGAGGGAAAGGTGATTGTCCCAAGACAGCTACCAAACACACATCCATCCATTACCATTGGTCATGTGATCTCCTCAGCTTGTGGATTCATTTTTCATCAGCTGCCTTATTTCTTTTTAAAAAATCAATGGTAGCTTTGACACTAGTGAGTTTATAATTGGTTTTAAGATATCTATGGAAAGAAAAAATATTCCTGTGTGAATTCTGTCAGCATAATTCTGGTATATTTTTTTGTATATGTTAATTTGTGCTTGCTAAGTTTTTAGATTTTCTTGTTGGTTCTTTACCTTATGGTTTGCATTTTTACCATGATATTAATGTGATATTATTTACTTTTTGGGTAGTTGCATTTGTTGCTATGCACCTCAATGTTGACTTAAGTGATAACTATTTTTGACCTCAGATTTTTTTCCAGTTCACGAATTCATCTTGTTTAATAATCACAATTAATTTTAGCATTTTGTTGCCTAATCTCTACCATTCAATAAAGTCTGTTTCTACCAGAATGTATCTTTTCATCTATTGATAAGTCATTTGAGATCTTTTTTGATCCTCTAAGTTCTCACTTTCTATGTATGCCATTCACTTCAGTACCTCTGCCACTTGAAAAAATGACACCAATACTAGAAAGAATTGAAAGCTTTGGAGTGGGGATAACACCAGAATAAAGATTTAAAGGCTGTTTAGATTAATTTAATGCCAGGAGATAAATTAGGCAAACATTCCCTGCCAAAGGTGAAGTAGAAGCCACGAATTTTGAAAGAAGAGAAACAAGGGTGAGGAAACAAAGAGGTACATAGTGTAGGACTTGGCAAGTGGGTGAACAAATTAGTCACACCTCATAATAAACTGGGTCTAAATTCAGCACAAATAGACTTAGTGGGCACCATGTACTCGTTTTCATTTCTATTAATTATTTCTTTAGCTCCCCGTGTTAAAATTTATTCAACTATTTCTTGTGATTTGATACAGAATAAAGCACGTTTTTATTGTCTGAACTCCAGTGGTATTTATTCTGAGTTTTATTGTTGCCTAGGTGACACCCTTCTGTTAGAGCCTCTTCTACCATGTTCTTCTCAACCAGGAATAGAGAATTTGAAATACTATCTACCAAAATAGATGGTTGTGATTGAAGTTTATTTATTTACTTTTTTATTGTAGCTAGAAACATTTTGAATGCATGAATCCATAGTCTCCTTAATCCCTACTACTCCACATTTATAGAAGTGGGCTACAAGCTTCTGAATCTCCATTAGAAAAAAAAACCTTTTGGTTGAGGACAGAATCAGTTATGCAACTCTCCTCATGCACTGAAGAGCGTAATACACTTGAATATGGGACTGAACTTGGCTGAGTTATAGGTGTCATCTTGTTTGATGTATTGATACTCCTCTCTCAGTGAGAAACATGGTCCTAGAATTTGTATGTTTTGAAAGCTTTTCATCCATTCTACTTATCTAACCATCTTTAACGATCTCAATTCACTTATACACATTTTGGCAAGGTAATGTGTGCTTAAACATCTTCTTCCCACAAAAATCTCATGCACTCCTCTGTTCTTCTTCAGTATGATATATTAGCCATGTGGCAGTTCCACAAAAATAGGACTTAAAGTTTGGAAAACTTCTTGTGAGCTTCTTTCTGGAAAAAAAGTGTAAAAAAAGTGTTTTGAAAATTCCCTCATAAATACTGTAAGAAAAGTATGGAATGTATAGGTGCAATATGACATTTTCCTACAGGAGGACCAGGGAAGGTACACCTATCAATCAGCAGAAGCTGCCCTAACTGCTAAAAACACATTACTTTAACATGGCTTTCTCATGACTTCATTTTAATTTAATCCTGATGCTCTGCATATTTAATTAGTATCATTACTATTCATGGTGGCTCCAAAATCCGTACTAACCACTACTCTCTCTTCTGTTCTTTTTCCAGTTTTCTGTGGTGGCGACTTGCGCCACCACCACCTAATCAAAGCACTGTGATGTCCCTGCATTGGTGGATTAAAGGCCAGAAGTCCACGTGACCGTCATAATCATGTTTTTCCATGAGAACCCTGAATACACTGAGGACTGATCATTTATGTTAGGTAGAATGCATAGAGTGGGCTGCAGATTTTATTTTTTTTCTCCAGCCGTCTGGAGTTTTTTTTTGTTTTTTCTGTCCTCCCTGGCCACCAGACCTTACTTTTATTCTATGTTAATTACTGTTCTCTGATTTTAATTCTTACTTTGTCACTTTTCTCTTTCTTCATCATGTAAAGCACTTTGAGCTACATTATTTGTATGAAAATGTGCTATATAAATAAATATTGTTGTTGTTGTTATAATTTTTTTTTATGGAGCAATGCATGTGGTGGCTAAGTCTTCACTGGAGTCATTGGATACCACACCCTGTTACCTAGCTGGTCAACCCATTTGTTAAATCAATGATGTCCCTCTGGCTGTTGGATATGTCCAAAGAAGTCTCTAAGATCTTAATAAACTGAAAACTCCATCAGAGGCAGTACATGGCTGCGTTTTTGGACCAGGTGAATTTTTATGCCAGATTATTTTTCTACATTTTTCTTAATATATAAATCTTACAGAGAGAAAGACAGGCAAGCAAACATGATGGCCATATTTGTAAAATATACTGGGGTATGTTGAGTATAATGAACAACGTACAAAGTTGCTTAAAATTGTATTTTACAAAATTTTTAAATGTAGACAGAGCCATCATATGAAATCTTCAGTCTTTAAAAACAAATATTGTATAATAGTTATCTGCAAACCTATAAAAATCACATATTATTCAGTATATAATTGTACAACTCAGCAATTACTTGCTATGTTTGTAAATGCATTTTTGCTATTTATTAGAGAAAAGAAATATACAAAAAAATCTGCGTTGTAAAGTCTTATGTTCAATACCATCATGGTTAATTCTTTTATCTTCTTGTCTGCTTGCTTAATTTAATCTGTAGTGCTTTTTTTTCTCATACAGCACCCTTTTCACAGAAAATCGGTAGGTGTTCTTGATCCTAATTATCTTAGGACAATAGTGAATACATACAATTATTCAATTAGGATATATTCACAATGTCCAGAATAAGAACGGGTATAGTGGTCATTAATTAAGTTTATTACAATATTTTAAACAGTAGGAGGGATTGGACTAGATACTTTAGAAGCTCTTTTCTCTTCCCACACATTTTTTTTTTTCTTAAAGACAATGAACATTCACACCTGAACAGTTTTTGAAAAGCACGGTCACATTTGTGGTTAAACCAGCAATGATGAGCTGCAGACATCAAGTCCTATATAGGAGTACAGCTCGATTGTTAATTCTGAAACTTACTTTCATACAATAGTCTATCACAAAAAGAACAGAGAAAATTACCTCATTTATAACTTATTGACTTGGAGTGTATATTATGTTTTTTTTTAAGAAAAACAAATGGTTGTTTTGTTTTTTTAATGCAATTATAAACTATTTCTACATTTCTGTATTTTTGACGTTACTAATGAATATCAGAACTATCATTTAAAGCATATTTGCTCATATGCATCTGTAAAGAAATTTCATAATCAAACTCCTCAGAATTAACTTTCAAATTTGGTTTGGAATGAAATAGCAGCTTCTGATTCCTGGCTTCATATCGTAGCCCAAGTATTATCTTCATGGAGTCAGAATGATCTCCCTGTGTTTGCTTATGGTTATATATATATATTGTAGCACCAACAAGGGGGTATGCCAGCCACCCTAACCAACACAGACAGGCGCAGGAGTCCCAAGTTCAAAACACACACGACTTTTATTTTCTTTTCCTTGTGGAAAATACCGTCCCCGTCCCCACAAGTCAAACACAGTCCAGCACAATCACAACACAATACTCTCTTTTTCTTCTTCTTCTTTTCCTTTTCCATCCTCCACTGCTCCAGGCAAGCTTTGTCCTCAACTTCCCAACTCTGGCTCCTGGAGTAGCGGTTGCTGGCCCCTTTTATAAGGCACCAGGAAAGTGTTGCAGGTGCTTGATGAGTTACTTCCGGTAACACTTCAGCAGCTGCTGCAGCACCCTCTGGCAGCACACACGGATCCCAACAGGGCTGCATCAAACCCCAACTCCCATGGAGCCCTGCAGAAGTCCTAGACACCGCTGTAACTCAGGGTTACTGCCATCTAGCAATCCGGGGGAGGTAATGCTCTGGCCACACTTGCTACCCCGGCCCCAGCCAGCCATCCGCCACTATATATATATTTATATATATATATATACAGATACAG
>JANRMT010000584.1:1694-14555 GCA_026402145.1 Polypterus bichir lapradei | reverse complement strand
CCAGAATATCTCAAGACAAAAACTCATACAGATACATGGAGAATGTGCAAACTCTATAAATAGATTCAATCCCAGGACTCTGGAGCTATAAAGCAGTTGTTCTAACTGTTCGTCACTGTGCTGCCCAAATACATAGTCTTCATTTTCACTCCACGTTTCTCAGTGAGGGTCATGATGGCAATATGCTGAACAAGACAAACCAGGCCACCACATCCTTAGTAACCTCTTCTATCAGGCTTACAAATATATATTATTTTCTTAAATGAGATTTAATTTTAAAGGTCTTCATTATTTATACTTTCAAAATACATTATGTCAGTGTTTGTCACTTTCCTACCTATACAAATTTTCATTTATACATTGTCATAACATATTTGGACACAATAGCTATCCACTGTACTACTTATAATAACTAACACCATGTCATAGCACTTCATACAACAGAAGAGTAGTCATCCAGTGCAATGAATATTCAAAAAGTTATAGTCATTAGTGTAAAACAAGTAAGGTAACACATTAAATTCCAAATTTATTTATACATCACCTTTAAAATAACCAACGGCTGTGTTGTAAAAAGTAAAAACAAGATCAAAACTTTATATAAGCAATAAACCACAATAAAAACATCACAATACATAAGCACTAGAGTAATCCTCCAAACCCAAACCAAAGGACATTCCCATTGCCAAGACAGCTGTAACAAACAAATACATTAAACAAGTACAATTTCCCCAAAAGCCCGAGTAGGAAGGTGAAACTTTAGGCGAGATTTAAATGTCAGAACAGTGGAAACAGTTCTAACATCTGGACGCAGTGCATTTGAAGATTTTGGGGCAGGCACTGAAAAGCTTGAGTACCACTCCAAATATGGTGTGAATGTGGCACCGGCAGAAGAGATTGGGAAGAAGATATGAGGAGCCTGAAGGTGGAATACTTAAAAAGAGGTATGAGATATAGGGAGGAGATAAGTTATTTAGGGCTTTAAACACAAACACAAGCATCTTATTCTCAAGTGTATACCAAACAGGCAGGTAACAAAGAGAGGCCTGGGAAGTAGTGATGGGTGCCTGTCAATGGCCTGCCCACTGCATTTTGAATCAACTATAGCCCAGCCAAAGAGGACTGACTGAAACCTAAGTACAATGAGATACAGTAGTCCAGCCAGTTACAAATAAACATTTGATAACTGCTTCCTGGTAAAAACAAAAATCTTGGCTTTCTTAAATGCAATGCATCCTTCCATTATCAAGCTCACTTAATCTATTTCAAGGTCAAAACCTATCCCAGCAGCATCCAGTGGAAGGCAAGACCCAACGCTGTATAATAAGCCAAAGCGTGGCAAGGCAAAGTCGTACTCGCACACACAACCATAATTTTGTATTCCCAATTAATGTATAGTTAAAGGAAGAAACATACATTTTCAACATTTGAATGTTCCGACTAGGACATGATTAAGTTAACACATTCAAAATGCAAGTGGTGACAGAAATCAACGTAATAATTTATAGAATCTTACAGCCATACACAGAATAGGTGGCTGATGGTTTGAGGAGGATACTCTGATCTATGCAGTCCTATTATCGGTTCATTTAGCCTTTACATTGTAGTGGCCAGGAATGTTTGAGGTCTTCATTCAGTTATTTCCAATTTCAAAGGTAATTTTTAACTATAGCTCAATTATTGTAGTTGTCATTCTTAGCAAAAGTGTGACAACTGATTACTCTCACAGTTGGTGCATGGATGCATGTCAAAAGTCCTCCATTACCTTGAGCTACAGTAACAAGTTGTAAAATAGCATCCAACCAGCTACAATGTTTATGTTTTGCTGAAAGCTTCTATTGTCAAGTATGAGCGCTTAGGAGGAATCTTCAGGGCTTTGATTGAGTAAGAGATTTCAGCCCTAGTACAGAGGAACACTACCACTAACACAATTTCATTTTCAGTAGGATCCCAGCTATAACAAGAATGACCATACTTCCTCACCACCCTAGGAAGTGATTCTCCTTTGGTATGACCAATATATAAACCAACCAGCCAATGGAAATCAGTGTTTACTTTTGGGCCCATGTCTGCACTGATTGTTAAACTCACCTTTTCTTTTGTTTCGGCTTATGCCAACCTTTTTTGCACCCTCACATGTATATTTATAAATATTATTTTCTACCATTGGAAGGGGTTACTCAACTGGTTCCCCAAAACTTTGGCTAACTTGCTCTTTTCTTCATATATTGCAGTAAATATTGCACTGTTGTTCAATAAAAGCTTCCTGACCAGTTGTGGAGCAGTTTATACCCATACTGCCCAAAAAAGCATGGCCATATAAATTGAATTTGCAAATAAAACACTCTGTGGTATATTTAATAACTAACACTTTCTAATTTTATAGATTGGGTAGCTGTTTTCATGTCCTGTTGGTAGCAGCCTGTAACAGTGGTACATTAACTACAGTTCATAATCCTTTTGAATCATTAAAATTCAGGTTGCATAAAGCAGGGTTTAAATACAGCACCTTAACTGAGCACAGCAGCCTCTTACCTTGAAGAGGATTCTGGGGTAAATGACACAAACACATATTACACAAATAGTCCTTCACAGTAGTAACTCAGGTCCAGTTACAAGAGTGCAAAAACAAGTTTCATTGTGTCAGATCTGCAGAAAACAGACACTTAGCACTGCACCGGGACATTCCAGAAACAATTCTAATAGAGTTACTCTTAAACCTGCTTAATGCAAACCAGGTTGGGGAAGACTGAAGCTTATTGTGGCAGTACTGGGTGCAAGGCAGAAATCAGCCCCGTACAGTCCCTTACACAAACCCACTTTTTTATTGGGGCCTAGTTAGAATTGCCACCGTACATGGAATAAAACCCATAAAGGTACAGGTTAAATCTGCAAACTACACACAGACAGCATCTGACATGTGGTTGTATTCATAATTTCATAGTTTTATTATGTGATGCCTATAGAAAATGAGAAAATGGGCATACCTCATAGGATTCTGAGCCTATGTGCAGAAAAAAACAATGTCACAATCAGTGTGGACTTTGAATTTTCGTCCAGTGTCTTTCTTGGGCTGTTTTGGGTTCTTTTGTTTCACTCTTCATCCCAAAACATATGCAGACTATGTTGATTGGTGATTCTTAATAGACCTAATTTGAGTGAGTGTGTGTGTGTGAATGAATGTGTCTTGCTATAGATTTGTGCTATGTTGTAGGTTGGTTTATAGAAACCTTATACCACAGGTTTCTAGGATAGAATGAGCTGCTTAAAGTGAGTTCTATAATGGGTTGTAAAAATAACTATGGGTAGTAACTAAATAACTATATAAAAATAGGAACAAAATACTAAAAAACATTTATTTTTGTTTTTGAAGTGTGAAAAGGTACATTTGTGACTTGGCAAAAACAAATGGTACAAAATAAAAAAGAAAAAGGCATTAGTGACATCTAGTGGTGAAATGTAAATGACAATTCACAGGACATAAACGGATATTAGTGCTTTTTCTGCACTCATTAGCTGCCCTGCCTAAAAGGCAAACTTAGTAAAAAGGTACAATGCATTTCTTGTTAATATGAAGATGTTGAAAGTAGCTGGATTTTGAGAATATCTAAACACTGTTTTAAGATACATTTTACTTGAATTTTGCATATGTATGTTGTAGCTGCACTTACCCAAAATTATCAAAGTTCAGCAGCTCTAGTTTGCAAATGGGATTCAGCAAAAGCTTGATGTATTGAAATAATTCCACAGACAAATTATCTTCATTTTTAAAAGTTTTAGTAAAAATTCAAAGTAAAACAATTCACACAAAAAAGAGAAAATTGATATAGCAAAAAAGTAAAAGTTCTTGTTTAGGAGAAGTTCTGTTTAAAGCTTATAAATCTTGTTTCATTTCTTTAAGTTTGCTTACAGTTGAACCATTTCTAAACAGATCACAAAAACATATGCCCATTTTCATACTTGTCCCTGCTAGCACTGGGACCTATTCTAAAAAACAACTAATCCAATTATCACACTGTATCTTAGTTATAGCAAGGAAGTTCTATCTTATATTAACTTACAGGGGGTAAAAAGGCTATATATGCCATTGTCTGTGACAATGACTAAACAGACACTAGTATGAATTTAACTTAAAGCATTAACTTTCTAAGATTGGCTCTTACATATGTGTAAGTTCCCCTTGACCTATTTCTGATTGTTCCTTAACCCACAGCATATCTGTAATCTAATACTAGTTGTAAGACGGCCCTGGATAGGACATGCATAATTAGAGCAAGATCAAACAACTTTTGAAGAGTCAAATAAAAAACAAATCAGTGTCAGAACAGAAATAAAATCAGAAACTGTGGTCTTCAGTCTAAATCTGAATTGCATAGTAGGATTCTTAGGAGTTTTGATAAAATGCTGGGTACAGAGAGTTAAGGAGCAAGGGGGAGCTGTGAATAGAATGTTTAAATTTGCTGAGGTTTGCCCCAGGGACGGGAGCAGGTTCCACATTCTTTGAAGTGCCTTAATGAATCCTTTACTCCCAAATTATGGGTGATTCACCAGTAAATATGCAATACACAGTAAAATAAAAAATGATTGACTGAAACCTCAAAGGAGGTCAAGCATAAAAAATCAGAAAAGGCTGAAGGATACTTAAAATATGCTGTGTAAGGTTCTCTATTAGCATTGTAATTGGTGAGAGTATGTATGTCTTTGACAGCCTTATAACTTTAAATTTCCAGGTAAAAATGTTCATGCTTCCCAAGCTGCTGCATATGTTACCCTCTCCTGTCACTGCGGCAGAATATAAATGTGAACATTTGCATGGTTCCTATCAGATTTAATATAGCCATGTCAATGTGTCCTTATTAATACAATGTCATACAGTCTTGTCACTTGTTCAAAGCTGCCAGACTCCTGGGTCACTTCTCTCTTACTGTTTCTCCCTCATAGTTTAAACTCAGTTTGTATATACTTAAGTTTCAGTTTTGCTTCGGCTACCAGCAATAACTGTGACATTCATGCTTTGGCAAAGAACATCCCTCAAGGCTAATAAGAAAGCGTTCACATTACGGTTAACAGTGTTTTTAAGTTAACTCACCCATTCCACAAAATATTACTGAGCATTCACACAACAGACAATTATAAGAACAACAAGAATACAAAATGAGAAAGAGGGCACCTCTATGTGTTTTTCTTTCACAGCCTTGTTTCTTCTTAAAAATACTGTTCAATTCACTCTGCAAATTCATCATGCCTTATAAGTTATCCCTGCTGTTGTGCATGAAGTCCAGAATAACAGAAGAAGGTACAATTTAGTGTTCAATTATATTTTAAATATTTTTTAATATAGTAAGAGCAATCTAAAAGTAGTTTGAACAGACTTCAGGAACTGTGTGACAATATGGCTGCTCCTTGTGTTTGTTAGTCCATTATTTAAAAGAAGCCGAGCAATAGTCATAAGACCACAAGAAACCCGGGGCACCACTTCATTATCAGGCATATGCCCACAGTTATTCATGCCTTCTCAATTTACGTTTGCCATTCAACTTTGCAGTTTTCTGCTGAACTGTAGGATAAATCTAGAACATTTTAAAGGAAAAGAACATGTACCTGGAATCAGGCTGGTGTCCATGTACTGACTGGCGGAATAACCAGCTGCTATGCTAACATCTGTAAGTATAACATTTTCATAAACAGGATATCAAGGTGCACCTAAGAATGTGAGGGTGTCCAGTTGGAGAGGCTAGTTGTAGCAGCATCATTGCATTATGCAAAAAATGTTGTCCTCTTTGTTTCATCTGACTGTGACCTTTGGCATGCATTCTAGCATTTCACTGCCAAGTGTGAAGCAGCAGGGATGAGAATGAACCACTCCAAGTCTGAGGTCATGGTTCTCTCTCAGAAAAGAGTGGATTGCTCTCTCAAGGTGAGTGGATGGGGGTTACAATTGACTTTGGTAGAAGAGTTCAGATATTATGAGACCGAAAAGCAAATTTTAGCAGCGGAAGCTGTTCTGCATGCACTGTACTGGTCCATAACTCTTAATTTACTGGTCACTCTACATCCCTTTTCTCAACTATTGTCATGAGCGGTGGGTAATGAGTGAAAGAATGAGATCATGAGCACAACTGGCAGAAATTAAGATTCTTTAGAGCAGGGGTGTCGGAATCCTGGAGGCCCGCAGTGGCTGCAGGTTTTCATTCTAACCCTTTTACTAATCCATGACCAGTTTTCACTGCTAATTAAATTCTTTCTCCCTTCATTTTAATAGCCCTGTTTTTAAAGATTCAGTGCTCTGAATTGATAGTTTTCTTAATTAAATGACAGCCAAACAGAAATGAGAAACAAGCCAACAGATGACCAGCTAAATTGGGACTTAAAACTCCAACCAATTTCACTCCAACTAGATTTTTAATGAGAATCCCATTCATTCTGTTAATTAAGCTTGTTTTTGAGCACCATCAAGATGTTTTGGTGACCTGAGAGATCAACCTTACTGAGACCATCACCTTTATTTTCAGATACTGTGTGATGGGCACAGGTGAGCTGGTCATGTGGCAGCTCATTTTTTGTCTCATTATTGTTTGGCTGCTAATTAAGGAAAAAGAAACAACTAAAGGGGCCTGAGTCAAGTTAATTAAAATTAAGATGAAAGAAGTTAATTAGTAGCAAAAACTGGTCACTAATTAAGAAGATGGTTAGAATGAAAGCCTGCAGCCACTGAGGCCCACTGAGAGTTCGACACCCATGCTTTAGAGGGCTGCATGGCTGGCACTCCATAATAGGGTGAGAAGCTCAGCAGTTCAGAAGAACCTCAGAGTAGAGTCGCTACTCCAGTGGATCAAGAGAAGCTATTTTAGGTGGATGCCCCCAGATGGTTCCCCATGAACCTGCTCCGGCCACTTGGTGGAGACCTTGCATCAAACCTAGGATATGCTGAAAGAATAAAGTTTCTTGGCTGACTTGGGAATGATTAAGAATTTCCCACAAAACACTGGAATGCTGGACCCACACCAGATAATAAGATGAGATAATGTGAAACATGTCACTCTGGGGGTTTAACATTAATTATAGTGATTTTAAATACTTCTAGTACCTTCTATGTTCAGACCAGTATCCTACTTGGACTCTAGCCACGTCAAATGTAATAAGTATTTACTATGTATGGTTTTTTTAACATTTGTGGTACATTTATGAAGCAATCTTTGGTTCCATTCAGCGTGATCTTGACCCTTCAAGCCAACATTTTAATGGAATTCATGCAATGTCAAATGGAAAAATTATACTAAGAACAGTTTCACCCTGTATGACTGTTATTGTTCACATATCTAAAAAATAATCCACCCATTATTCATATGTACCTGAACTTCTAATTATTATATAACCAGTAACGGCGCACTGCATGATAACATGCAGTAAATAGACTTGACTTGAGTATTCATAGTTTTCATGCTCTTTCTCTGTATGTTTAGCATTCGTTTGCTCAGAGGTTGATGCGCTTGCTGGTTCCTGAGCAGCTCTTCTTTTCTCCACTCTAGCATCCTGCTTCTTCTCTTCTTTCGTCGCCATCTCTTTGCGTTAAAACTGATTAAATCAGTGCTTGTGTTGCAATTACTTAGTGTGTTTCCTTTAATTTTTCACTTAAACTGGCACTTAAGTCTTCAATCTGCCTCAAGAATGATTTAAGATATGAAGAGGTAGCGGACGTGACAGCAAAGGCAGTAGGGATGAGAACGGCACCTGTACTCATGCGCCACATGGCCCCCCTGCTGGCTGCTGCCAAGAGTTGATTCTACAATGAAAATAAAATAAAAATAAAAAGAGGAATAACCTTGGAGGGGATAGTAGACGTCACATAGTATATGTGTACCAAATTTCAGGTCAAACGGTTTGCGAGCTACGGGTGATTTAGAATCCTGGACAGACAAACGAATAGCTATGGTAGTGTATTATATAAGAAGATAGACTACTAACCTGTATTGTGGCAGAAACCTTTGGCCACAGAATCATTCCACCACAGTGTGCTAAGAAGCACTTCATAGGCTCTATTTTAACCACAATGTAATGCCTTCTCCCATCATGCCTCTCATCTTCCTATCTATCTGTCAGGAAGCAGATAAAAAAGGGGTATCATCTGATTTCAAGCCATACTAGTGGGCTGAAACAGCGTTGCCAGTTAGCCTAAGACATGATAGAATATGCAGAGTACATAGTGAACACAGGATTTTTAAGCTGTGAAGTAGCGACAAGAGCATCCAAGCTTTATGCCACAAAGTTGGTTGCAGCATGGAACATATTGGTGAAGCATGGAAATAAGCGTCTCATTTGTCTAGGTAACAATAAATCTGAACTGATTACACTATATCACATTTTTTAATTAAAGCTTTAATTTTCGAAAGAGTGCAAACTACCTGCATTATTACTCAGTTCACAATGCCAATCAACATTCAACTTTATGGACTTTCTGTGAGGTATAGTGTGCATGTACAGTAAAAACAGGCTGAGGAAATTAAAAAGGTGGATGCTGTGACTGAGCTAAGCAAGGGTGAAACAAAATAAAGAGATACAGTTATCAAATCTTATAGCACCTGCCAAGTGGCTCTTGCTGAGAATGGGGAAGAAAGAGAATCACTTAGGGTAATATTTTGAGTGCGTAATAAGTAATTTAGTAACTTTCAGTGTTTCTTGTCAGTAGAAGTGTAGCCCATGTTTTGCTCATGACATGATGAGTTAGTTTTGAGTTGTAAATAATTTTTGAATAATATTTAATCATCTTTATAACATTAAAAACACCGCCGTAGGGGCAGTCTCCATAATATAGAGACAGTACAGTAGTATTTCTGCTGCAGATGCTTTTCACAGTTCATGACTGAAATAACAAGACTGCCAACAGTTTTTCAGATCTGTCTATAATCTTCTTCATCACACATATTTAAAGACTGTGAAGTGTGACATTTTTCTGTGATTATTGTCTAATTGTCTGCAGAAGAGGATTTTTTTGAAGTGAAAAATATGTTTTGAAGGAACCTGTGGTACCTGGGTCTGAAATGTAGCTACAGAAGAAGACAAAAAGCGAGGTGAAGTATGGAGCCGGCTTTCTTTAAAATTGTATTTATTAAAATTTCTTTAAAATTTGAAAATGCCATTAATGTTTACAATTTGTGTGCACAAGGCACAGGCCAATACTTGATAACATTTTTGGCTTGAAAAATGTGTTTATCTGGTACATTTTCTAAGCCTTTTATTTTCTCATTTGGACTGGTGGTGTTTGGACACTATTTAAAACTGCAAGAACTGGCAAGATATTTAAAAAATGCTTCAAATTAAGCACAATTACATGTGGCAAATTGATATAATTTTGATTTATTATAATTGTGAAAAAATAAGTTATCCTTTAACACCACTTGCATTGGATCATAATGCACTGAAAGAATGTAATCCTTTAATAGGTTAGATCAAAAGACTTGCACTAATGCAACTTGTGAGAACAAACCACACCAGTATTTCGATGAAACCTGACTGAGATCCTCCTTTTTAAGTTGTTCCATATTTTGGTATCATCTGATTAGTAATGCAGCTTTTGCTGTTGAACCTTCTTGAAATCTTCAGTGTTACTTCTGCAGCTATGTTTATGCACAGTATGTTAAAGGTCCTTACAACCACTTAAAATTGTGAATATAACTCCAAGGGATACACAGTAACTGAGCAAGGTATTATGAAGACCTGTACACCTGCTTATCCATTTAATTATCTAATCATTCAGTCATGTGGCAGCAGTGCAATGCATAAAATTATGCAGATACAGGTCAGGTGCTGCAGTTAATGCTCACATCAAACACCAGTATTTCTGTTACTACTTACAGTATCTCCTGGGATTTTTATGCTCAATGTTCTGTAGCATTTGCTCAGAATAGTACAAAAATATCCAGTGAGTGGCAGTCCTGTGGATGGAAACCTTGTTAATGACAAAGGGCAGAGGAGAATTACCAGATTGGTTTGATCTGAAAGAAAGGCTGCAGTAATTCAGATAACCACTTTGTACAATTGCAGTGAACACAAAAGCATCTCAGAATGCACAACACGTTGAACCTTGAGGCAGAAGGGCTGCAACAGCACAATACCACATCTGGTTCCACTCCTGTCAGCCAAAAACAGGCAGCTGAGGATGCAGTGGGCACAGGCTCAACAAAACTGGACTGTTGAAGACTGGAAAAAGGTAGACTGGTATGATGAATGTTCGATTTCTGCTGAGGCACACAGATGGTAGGGTCATACAACCTGCCGTGTTTCAGCATTTCATGCTAATGATGGTGTCATGTGGAGACGATTGTTTTTTGACAGACTTTGGGCTCATTAGTACCAATCAATCATCACTTGAATGCCGTAGCTTTTTTGAGCATTGTTGCTGACTATGTATATCACTCTATGGCCGCAATTTACCCTTCTTGTAGATACTACTCCCAGCATGATAATGCTTCATGTCACAAAACAAAAGATGCTTCAAGCTGGTTTCATGATAATTAGTTTGGTGTTCCTCAGTGGCCTTCTCATTCACCAGATCTGAATCCGATGGAACACCTTTGGGATGTGATTTGCAGCATGATTGTGCAGCTGAAAGATCTGCAGAAACTACCCAATGCAATCATGTAATTATGGACCAGAACCTTAAAAAAATATTTCCAACAGCTTGGAAATCCATGCCACTAAGGATTGAGGCTGTTTTGAGAGCAAAAGGAGATACAGTGTTTATAATAAACATGTATTTACACACTGATTTACCTTACATTACCTTACACATACTGTATATTAAAGTAATTCAGCTATAGCACCAATTTAAACGTAAACATTTTAGACTCCAGCAGAGTAGGATCAAGTCATGTGCCAATGGTTTGAGAAGGATGCAGATTAGAGCAGCAGTAAGCTACAGGAGATGGGGCCTTTGCGACTCAAGCCATCCAGTCAGGTAAAGGCAAGAAACAGTAGACTGGTCTTGGCAAATTCTGCTGCTGAGAGGTTAGGGTTGGAGACTGCATGAGTGTTGGGTGGTGTCTGAGTTTGTGGATGTGGCTGTGCATGGTGTTTCATTGCACGTGTGGATGGTTATTTAGGTGCAGGGGCATCTCTAACAGGGGACCCTGATAAAGAGTTAATGGAGCCCACTATTAGTATACCTTTAGCTGAGAGCTGAAGAGAGAAGATGCAGAATCATAGCTAGTAGCAACCTGGAAGGAGTTAAGGGATTGGTAGAGAGAACTAGAATAATAGTCATGCAATGCATAAAGACTGATACTAAAAAGCTACAAAATGCAGTGGAACTGGCAGTAAGAGAAGAAAGTTGCAGTAACAGTTATAGAATGAGGACACTGGTTGGCATATCACGAGAGTGAGTTTAAGCATGGTGCGGCATAATTCAGAGCCGGAACACTAGAAGGGTTGAAATAGTGACAGTGTGCTTTAGGACCACAAAACTAGAGTTTAAGTTAGATGATGCATTTTTGGGCTTGAAAACCAGAGAAATTAAAGAAAATGGCAGCTTGCTCTCGGGTCACAACACCTAGGCTTAGAGAAAAACACTTCTCATGGACTTCACAGTGGTAAAGCGCATTGAGCTCATTTGTATGTAGCTCGGTTCAAGAAGTCCTTATTATTATTGGGCATGTTTTTTTTCTTGTAATATTTACAGTGGTGCTTGAAAGTTTGTGAACCCTTTAGAATTTTCTATATTTCTGCATAAATATGACCTAAAACATCATCAGATTTTCACTCAAGTCCTAAAAGTAGATAAAGAGAAACCAGTTAAACAAATGAGACAAAAATATTATAATTGGTCATTTATTTATTAAGGAAAATGATCGAATATTACATATTTGTGAGTGGCAAAAGTAAGTGAACCTTTGCTTTCAGTATGTGGTGTGACCCCCCTTTGCAGCAATAACTGCAACTAAATGTTTCCGGTAACTTTTGATCATTCCTTCACAACGGCTTGGAGGAATTTTAGCCCATTCCTCCGTACAGAACAGCTTCAACTCTGGGATGTTGGTGGGTTTCCTCACATTAACTGCTCGCTTCAGGTCCTTCCACAACATTTCGATTGGATTAAGGTCAGAACTTTGACTTGGCCATTCCAAAACATTAAATTTATTCTTCTTTAACCATTCTTTGGTAGAACGACTTGTGTGCTTAGGGTCATTGTCTTGCTGCATGACCCACCTTCTCTTGAGATTCAATTCATGGACAGATGTCCTGACATTTTCCTTTAGAATTCTCTGATATAATTCAGAATTTATTGTTTCACCAATGAAGGCAAGCCATCCTGGCCCAGATGCAGCAAAACAGGCCTAAACCATGATACTACCACCACCATGTTTCACAGATGGGATAAGGTTCTTATGCTGGAATGCAGTGTTTTCCTTTCTCCAAACATAACACTTTTCATTTAAACCAAAAAGTTCTATTTTGGTCTCATTAGTCCACAAAAAAGTTCTTCCAATAGCCTTCTGGTTTGTCCACATGATCTTTAGCAAACGGCAGACAAGCAGCAATGTTTTTTTTGGAGAGCAGTGTCTTTTTCCTTGCAGCCCTGCCATGCACACCATTGTTGTTCAGTGTTCTCCTGATGGTGGACTCATGAACATGAACATTAGCCAATGTGAGAGAGGCCTTCAGTTGCTTAGAAGTTACCCTGGGGTCCTTTGTGACCTCGCTGACTATTACACACCTTGCTCTTGGAGTGATCTTTGTTGGTAGACCACTCCTGGGGAGGTTAACAATGGCCTTGAATTTCCTCCATTTGTACACAATCTGTCTGACTGTGGATTGGTGAAGTCGAAACACTTTAGAGATGGTTTTGTAACCTTTTCCAGCCTGATG
>JANRMT010000207.1:1201-15290 GCA_026402145.1 Polypterus bichir lapradei | reverse complement strand
GGGGGGCGGCCCGATGTGCAAAATTGGGAATGAACTACCTGTAATACCATACAAGCCCGAGGAAGGCATGAACCTGCCTCTGTGTTTCGGGACAGGGATATGCAAGCACCTCCCCCACATTGTCCATTTGAGGCTTGAGCAAACCCTTCCCCATGGAATATCCCAGATAGTGTGTTTCTGACATACCCAGCTTGCACTTCTTAAGGTTGGCCATCAACCCTGCCAGCCGCAAACTGTCAAACACTGCCCGAAGGCGAACGAGATGAAATTCCCAGTCATTACTAAAAATGACCACATCGTGAAGACAGGCACCCACATACGCGGAAATGGGACGGAGGATCTGGTCCATCATTCGCTAACAGGTCAGCGGTGTGCCATGGAGACCAAAAGGGAGTGCCGTAAATTCAAACAACCCATTTTCAAGTTTTCTCACAACTAGACTCCTCCAAGGGGACCTGCCAATAACCCTTTGTGAGATCAAAGTGGAGATATTAATAATTCTTTGCATTTATATAGCGCTTTTCTCACTACTCAAAGAGCTCAGCAATTGCAGGTTAAGGGCCTTTGCTTAAGGGCCCAACAGTGCAGAGTCCCTATTTGCATTTATGGGATTCGAGTAGTGAGAAAAGTGCTATATAAATGCAAAGAATTATTAATTATTATTATTATTATTATATATAAAGCCTGCCCAAGCTTTTCTAACAGCTCATCCACCCGTGGCATTGGGTATGCATCAAACTTGGAAATCTTGTTCAGACGCCTAAAATCAATACAGAACCGAACTCAACTGTCAGACTTTGAGATGAGTACGATTGGACTTCGCCATTTGCTGTTGCTCGGATGAGTAATGCCTAATTGGAGCATCTGTTGGACTTCCTCATGTATCACTTTCCTTATTGCCTCTGGTAGGCGATACAGGGGTACTTGTATAATAACACCAGGTGGAGTGACATTCTTGTGTTCTTCAATCGTCGTCCAGCCAGGTGTTGCCAAAAAAATGTCAGAGTTCCCTTTGATCATCGATAGTAATTCCACTTTCTTGGTGTCAGTCAAATCATCCCCAGTCGCGACCTCAGTCAGGGGGACTGCTACAGCCGTGACCAGGACTTCTTGATGGTAGTGCCACTCCTTTAAAAGATTAATATGCAAAATCTGTACTGGTTTCCACCGCCCGGGAATTCTGACTTTATAATTCACTGGAGACGTACGCTCTTCAATCTCTGTCGGCCCTTGCCATTTGCCCGAAATTTATGTGGAATGGATGGGATCAACACTAGCATGTGATCCCCTTTCTTAAACTCACAGAGTTTACTTGTCTTGTCATAATTACGTTTTTGCACCTCCTGCTGTCGTTGCTTATGTTCCACTGCAATAGAAGATAATCTGGCAATCTGCTCTTGCAGTGAAATGACTCGGTTAACAAACCTCCCCCCGGGGGTTGTCTCGTGAGTCCCGATCCGTTTATCTTGAAAAATGTCCAACATCCTGTGTGGTCGCCAGTCAAAGAATAGTTTGAAAGTGCTCATTCCAATGGAAGCTTGCGGGGCCTACCAGACAGCAAACAGGAGGAATGGTACTGTAGTGTCCCAGGAAGCTGGATCGTCATGGGCTAAACGCCGAATCTTCTGTTTTAGGGTTTTATTAAATCGTTCAGTCAGGTCATTCATCTACAGATGATAAACCGTGCAGTATAACTGCTTATTTCTGAAACTTTTGTATAGCTGCTTCATGATACGAGACATAAAGGGTTTCTTGTGATCAGTGAGAATCTTACAAGGGATACCAATATGTGTGAACATATCCAAGAATGCTTTTGCAATAGTCCGGGCATCTGCCCGTCACAGCACTGCTACTTCTGGGTATCTTGTGGCATAATCATTTAACACGAGCATATACTGAAAGCAGGGTGGTGCAGTGGCAGCACTGCTGCCTCGCAGTTAGAAGACCCGAGTTCGCTTCCTGGTTTCTCCCTGCGTGGAGTTTGCATGTTTTCCCGGTGTCTCCCTGGGTTTCTTCCGGGTGCTCCTGTTTCCTCCTACAATCCAAAGACATGCAGGTCAGGTGCATTGGCGATCCTAAATTGTCCCTAGTGTGTGCTTGGTGTGTGGGCGTGTGTGTGTGCCCTGCGGTGGGCTGGTGCCTTGCCCGGGGTTTGTTTCCTGCCTTGCGCCCTGTGTTGGCTGGGATTGGCTCCAGCTGACCCCCATGACCCTGTAGTTAGGATATAGCGGGTTGGATAATGGATGGATATACTGAAAGCCACCTTTACTCTTGGGAAGCGGACCAACAATATCTAATCCCACCCTCTCAAAGGGGACTTCTAAAATAGGCATCAGTACCAGGGGTACCTTGGCGGGTCTGTGAGCAGAAACTATTTGACAGTTGGGACAAGTCGTACAAAATGCGTTCCCTCATCTTTTCCACACCAAGGTGACCCGTCAAAACTCCAATTTCTGAAACCTTCTCCCTATGCTCACTTGGTACTACCAACTGCTCACCCATGCAATCAGAAATCACCCGATACAGAAAACCATCATTAAGTAAAAAATGTAGTGTTTTTAAATTTGGGTCCTCTGTTTCCAGATAGTAAGAGGCATTTTTGATGTGGGCTTGTCTGAATGCAAAATACAAGTTGTTGTTGGCAAGCAAACTCTGGATGTCAGTCCCTGCTTACTCAGTGTGTGATGCAGAGTTGCCCTTGCCTCCCAGTGCTACCATTATCCGAGGAAGCATCACACTCAACTCCCACTGCTATTTCAGTTTTGTCTTGGTCTGTATTGAGTCTCCAGCCTGTGAAGGCTGTTGGTGCGTGTGACGGCGTGGAAAAGTGTGCCAGCTGTCCTTGGACTTCACTTGAGGATTCGTCCCTCAGCTTGCTGGACAACTCTGGTTCAATTTCAAATCCATTTCCTTGACTGACATTATCTGTAGCGAGCCCCTCTCTATCCACTGCAGCAGTAGGTGTTCTGCAGGTGGCCAAGAACCCATGGGAAGAGGGCATTCCTTTTTCCTATTAGGAATGGCCAGGGTGGGGTGTCTGTTATGGCAGTCCAAACCTTAAAGTTCTTCCCTTTAAATTTCAGGGGAAGTAATATAGTCTTGTATGTTTTAATGTCCCCATGGATGCAGCAGATGTTCACTTTGTCTGTGGCTTTATAAAGGATCTGCTGGAGCAATTCACAGTGGACTATGCAGAGGTCAGTAATAGCGCCGAGAATTGCCATCTGGCCAACGTAATAGAGACCTTAAAATTATCCTTCTTTAACATCCTTGTCACTCCTGAGCCAGGTGTCCCAGTTGATCACAGCGAAAGCAGCCGCGCTTAGTTCGCACTATAGTGCTCACACTTTGCTGTCTTCTACTTGTGGTGCTGGCAACCCTGAAGGTCTTTGCTGCCTGGGTCGACATTGGGGTCAAGCCTGGGTAGCCCCGCTGTTTCCAGGTGGCTTGTGCACCCTCAAGTCTCTGGGTCAGATACAGGAGTGGACGTTGTTCTGTAGCATTTCATCAAAAAGGCTCTTGTCTGTCCCTAACAGAACTGCATCAATAGCAAGCTTTTCCACAATGCGCTCAAAAAGGTCTCCGCAGATCCAGCTTTGAATCAGGTCCACTAAGTCCTGGATCTGTTCTCGTACAGGGTGATCCGGATCAATATACCACAGCCAAAACTGGCGCTCCTTGACCACTGGCTTGACCACTGGATTCACAGCCGTGGGGAGGAGGATCTGTTGCTTCAGGTAGTCATAATCATCAAGCATTTTGGGAGAGAGATTCCGTACGGCTTGGATATTTCTCCGGTCTCATTGCGTCAATGCTGCCATACGTTCAAAGCAGAATAGGAAACACTCAAGGTCGTCTGAGGGAACCATCTTCGCCAGCACATCTCTTGGCTGCGCCAAGGCAGCGGTGGTCGGCGGAGCCGCCTCTTGCTCTGGGTTTTGCTGTATTTCTTGGGGTTGCATTGGTGCAAGAACCCCACTCCTGGTACCATGTGACGTGTGAGTCCCTGTCTTGCACCCCAAAACACAAGGCTGAGTCTCAGTACTTTAGCAAAACCAACTTTATTCCGCTTCAAACAGGAACAGCACGGTTATTTGTTGTTAATGACCAAGTAATACTGTTCCATGCAGTTATAACGTTCCTTGCATCACTTATCAATGGCAGGTGCTCATAGCATGACCACAATCTTTTTGGATTTGTTTTCACGGTGAGCTGCTACAGCAGCAACTGGCACCAATAGGCTATCTTTCCTAGACAATGACACTTTGCAATGCTCTTCAGCGTGTCATCCTGGTGAGGGGAGCCCCTAACGAGTTTAGAAACCTTACTATATATATATATAAGCTGCTCAAAAAAGTTAAAGGAACACTTTGAAAACATATCAGATCTCAATGGGAAAAAAAATCATGCTGGACATCGATACTGATATGGAGTAGGTAATGTGTTAAGAATGAAAGGATGCCACATCGTTTGATGGAAATGAAAATTATCAACCTACAGAGGGCTGAATTCAAAGACACTCCAAAAATCAAAGTGAAAAAATGATGCAGCAGGCTAGTCCATTTTGCCGAAATTTCCTTGCAACAACTCAAAATCGTACTCAGTAGTTTGTATAGCCCCCACGTGATTGTATGCACGTCTGACAACATCGGGGCATGCTCTTAATGAGACGACAGATGGTATCCTGGAGCATCTCCTCCCAGATCTGGACCAGGGCATCACTGAGCTCCTGGACAGTCTGATGTGCGAAACATAATGTCTCAGAGGTGTTCTATAGGATTTAGGTGAGGCGAGTGTGGGGGTCAGTCAATGGTATCAATTCCTTTATCCTCCAGGAACTGCCTGCATACCCTTGCCACATAAGGCTGGGCATTGTTGTGCACCAGGAGGAACCCAGAACCCACTTCACCAGCATAGGGTCTGACAATGATCTGCCCTCACATTCACCTGACCTAAACATAATATCCTAGAGGTGTTCTATTGGATTTAGGTCAGGCGAGTATGGGAGCCAGTCAATAGTATCAATTCTTTCATCCTCCAGGAACTGCCTGCATACTCTCGCCACATAAGGCCGGGCATTGTCGTGCACCTTGAGGAACCCAGGACCCACTTCACCAGCATAGGGTCTGACAGTGGGTCCAAGCATTTCATCCTGATATCTAATGGCAGTCAAGGTGCCGTTGCCTAGCCTGTAGATGTCTGTGTGTCCCTCCATGGATATGCGTCCCCAGACCATCACTGACCCACTACCAAACTGGTCATGTTGAACGATGTTACAGGCAGCATAACATTCTCCACGGCTTCTTCAGACCCTTTCAAGTCTGTCACATGTGTTCAGGGTTAACCTGCTCTTATCCGTGAAAAGCACAGGGTGCCAGTGGTGGATCTGCCAATTCTGGTATTCTATGGAAAATGCTAATTGAGCTCCACAGTGCTGGGCAGTGAGCACAGGGCCCACTAGAGGATGTTGGGTCCTCAGGGCACCCTTATGAAGTCTGTTTCTGTTTGTTTGGTCAGAGACTTTCATACATTGGCCTGCTGAAGGTCATTTTGTAGGGCTCTGGCAGTGCTCATCCAGTTCCTCCTTGCCCAAAGGAGCAGATACCAATCCTGCTGATGAGTTAAGGAACTTCTATGGCCCTGTCCAGCTCTCCTAGGGTAACTGCCTGTCTCCTGTAATCTCCTCCATGCCCTTGAGACTGTGTTTGGGACATACAGGATACCTTCTGGCAGTGGCGCGTATTGATGTGCCATCTTGGAGAGGTTGGACTACCTGTGCAACCTCTGTAGGGGTCCAGGTTTCGCCTCATGCTACCAGTAGTGACATTGACCAGAACCAAATACAAAACCTGTCAAACCATTCTCATTGTTAAACTGTCTCATTATTGCCCCTCTAGTGCAACTGTTGTTAATTTCATTAACACCAAAGCAGCTAAAACTGATTAACAACCCCCACTGCTACTTAACTGACCTGATCAATATCTCAGAAGTTTCATTGACTTGATGCTATATGCTGAAAATATAGACATCTAGATCAGTCTATTAAAAGTAACGGTAAATAATTTTGAAGAAATTGATCTCAATAGCCAAGACAGTAATCATGATTTTTTTTAATCAAACTATTCAATTGCCTTGGTTTATTGTCATATAGATTTGTTTTGTGTTTTTTTTTTTTTAACTTTATCCTAACTTTCATTAATGATAAAATTATTTTTATTGCTTGCTTTAATTTTTCAGTTTTGTTATAAAATGCAGTTTATATTTTTTGTTTCTTTAGACACAAATGCTTAATTGTAGTTGAACATTATAAGTAGAATAAAGAAAAGGTGTCAATTCTTTTCTGCTTTTAGAATAAGAATCAGATTTCAGTAGGATCATAAATGAAAATGCATAATGCTTTGATAGAAATTAAAAAACATATTGTTGATATTTTTAAATCAGCATAGTATAACTGAGTGCAGGTATATACATTATGTGTGTGTGGCCTGTGTTGAATTAGTGTTCCACCCAAGTTTGATTCCTGCCTTATTCTCAGCTCTACCAAGGTAACGGATCAGAATGTGGATTGTTAGACATTGTTTAAGGTGAAATGTTTAACACCTTCCAGCATACAGTATAGTGAAAGAGGCTAGGGTTTGGAAATCTGCATGTAGTACATTTCCACAAGAATACTATAAAGATCATTTATATTGTTTCCTGGGTTTCTCTCTGATAATAATGCATTGTCTATGAAATTTTGCACTTTGTAGCACTTTGAGGCGATTATATATTATTTTTGCAGTATCATCTCATTCACCAGTTATTAATTATAAAAAAAGCACAATCAGCTGATTATGATAAACGGATATAGCTTACATACTTCATGCTTTTCCTTTTGCTTATTCCATCTGTTATAGCAGCATGGCTATAATGGCAATCCTGCCATTGCCCACATTGGTTCCTCCTGCTGATAACGCAGTCCATCAACTGTGTAATACTTTTTTTAATAAACTTTATGAATACTGTTTATATCAAAACTGTTTAAATTCATTCAAAAGAAGAGTCTCTTCATTGTGAAATGAATTCACATTAGGTCAGTTCTGTGAAAGCTGCTCAGAGTTTATATGATCCTACTTTGGTGCATGTGGGTTGTGGTCAGAAATAACAGAAATGCTGTTCTTTAGACTAAAATAACTGAAACGTGGGTGGAAATGCAGTATGTCTGTTCTAGGATAAAAGTAATTGCTGTTTTTCTTTGACACCAATACAAGAAAACTTTTCACTCACTAGCACAGAATATTGTGTTATGGAATTCAGCCTTGTCAAAATCAACTGGTAAGTAAACATTATTTTCTAGGTAATTTCTAAAGCTAAAATTCTTTTTTATTTTTAACATATAGCACATTTACTAACACCAAGAAATACTGCTTGTTGTAACAACATTGATTTGTTACTAGTGCATCCTTCTAGGCATTCTTCTGCCTCATTATAGAAAAGGAATATTTGCTGTCAGTTCCTCATTTAATGGCATTGTGCAGTCATGAATCATCAAGTATGAGTCATATGTTTGAACTCGTTTTGACTTTGTAATTTCCAGCCATGAGCAGCTTTTCAAGAAGGTGACACTCTCATGGCCAGTAGTCATTATGTTAGTATTGTTGACTTTACACCTGAAATAACAATTACCTATTGTGAATGCAATACCTTGTTTTGGCCTATTTCCTGCCCATTGTTGTTGTAGATGTTTTCTTTATTTGTTTTCTTTTTTTTTGGTCTTTTAACTTTCTGCCAAAAGCTTATCATTTTTAAGTTTATAATAAAGACTTCTCTCATACTGTACTTTGTATAGATGGTATACTTTATGACAAAAATAAGCGATATTCATGTGATTGATCATAGCATAAAATGCTGAGCCCCAAGGTTAACAGTTAAATTTGTAATGTTATCCCTTACCAGTTAATTTGAGTGATTTTTAAAATTGGTAAAATACAGGCTGTTCAAGACAAATTTTTCTGAAATTTATTTAGCACCTGAATTTCATTTGCCTAATGGTGTCTTAAGATACTGTATGTTGTCTTTTGGGTTTGTTAGAGTTGGAAACTAATCATAATCTAATCATCTCTCTCTCTAAGCCATATGCATTTATTATATCCCATATGTATTTTAGCATTGTGTTTCCTCTGCATGGAACAAACATTTGAAGAAATTTAAAATTAAATTAAACTAGAACTCACAGTTTTTATACAAAGTTTACTTATCTATATTAAATTTTTAAATACTGTTTTTATAAAAATATAGCTGTATTTAGTAAAAAAAGTATTTTTAAATTTTGTGTGTTAAGTAATTTACTAACAAGAGTTTCTTACTTTAAATAATGTCTTCTACCTGCGAGTTTCGTCCAACACCAACAAAATGGAATAAGAGAAGGTACCTTAAAACGTAAAGCAGGAAAATATTTGGTACTGGTTATGTCAGTTAGGAACTTAATTAATAGCAAAAAATTACAATTTAACTTGCAAAAAATATTGAAAAAGCAAATGAAAAGCAAAACATTCCGATGTCACGTGTTTCATCGATTCAACCATTGTTTGGCTTGTTACAGTGTGATCCTATTTGCTATAACCTGTTGCTTAGGCACTCTTACACATATTTGTTGTAAATTGAATATAATGTAGGCCTTATTTGTATTGTAATAATGCACTGATGCCTATGATAATCCAATACTCCTGTGCTGTGTTTGTCCTGAAACTGACCTTGCTTTGCATATGAGTTGTTTATGTATTGTAATTTTCAAAACCACATGTAGAAGGTGCAAGGATGTAAAAAAGTTATTTGCATCATATTTTTATTTTATTGATTAATTTAATATTATTTAAATTCTGATACCTTTCTACATGATCTCAGGTAAATAGGTTTTCAAAAAACATATAGTAGTATCTTGAACTCTTAAGTGTTTGCAGGCAAACACGGGGTTAAAATTACACCTCTTGGTATTTTAGTATATAGATCAGTCTTAATCCCAAAGGATGACAGGAATTTATAATACAGTTCTGTGGAGATAGAGAGGAACATGTCTCTATTGTGCTTATAGTGAGATTCATGCACCTGGAGGGAGAACTGTTTTAAGTATCTCCCATCAGACATCAGAGGCTCAACACCACTCAGATGTTGCCTGGTAAGAGTTTTTATGCCAATATTAAACATATTTTTGACTTAAAAGTCACAGTTATAAAAGTGCATTGCTAAGATTGAAATTTCTGAAAATAGCTTCTACGTATGAGGCCATGGAGATCGCCTTATGGTAATAAAGGTGTTTCTTTAAACCTGACAAGATGTGCAGAGTTGAAGCTTGAAATGTAGATCTTCATTCCTTCTTTTCTTATTGTCTGAAAATTGTATGTTGTACGTGTGCATACTTTGCTCCGTCTTTAAAGTGCTTTACAAGTACAGATGTATGGAAATGCTATTTAAACATGTATTTTTTCCCATTTGGAGCAGAGGCAGACCGAATAAGCTACTAAACTGCTCATGGTTGCATAGTGTGTGTGTGATTAATCACAACCTTGTTGTTTAAAGTCCAATGCTGTAGTCAATACCTCAGCACCTTATGGATTATGGTATGTGTTATCATACTATAAAATCAAGTTGACCATATTTGCTTTTTTGCATTGCAAAATTGTTTATCAAAGGAAAAGGCCTTTGAGTATTCCTCTCCTTAAAATATTAACCCTGTTTCAAATGTACAGATTCTTTTCTTGTGGTTCACAATTACAGTATATATTACATCTTTGTTGCTACTCCCATTTGTCTGCTCCTACACATTCCAACCTTTAGGGATATGCAATTACAATGTACTCAGATCCAGAACTAAGGTTTACGATCTTCAGACTTCACACAGGTAGCTTATTTTCTTTCACCCTAGATTGGTCTAACTGAGAAAATAATTTGTTTTTTCAAGCCATGTGGATTAAACAAAATGTAGTAGAAGGCACAGTAAGTTTTAATCGTTAAATATTATCATCGAATAGCTAGTGCCATAAATAAAGGCAAATTGTGGCTATCCAAACCATACAACTTGATAGTTTTAGATGTTCAGGTGGTTCTTAATCTTGTAGTTACAACAAAGTCTCTCTTTTTTTTCTAATCAACTCCTCTCTAATCTTATCATTGGGCAGTTTCCTCTCATATGCTCTCTTCCTTGCCCAATTTATTGTCTGAATTTATAAAACTACATCTTGGTGTTACTGTTCCATTTGTTCCGGTTAATAAATCTAAAACCTGTCTCTCATCCTCCAGGCTTTCTTCCTCGTGGGGGATGTCTGCTTGTCTACACTTTTGCTTTAAAAACTAAAACTGTTTTTTCCTCATTATTGTCCGGCCTTGCTAAGAGATTCTTGGTTTATAAAGTGATACTGTCTGCTCTTTATACAGGTAGTCTCCAGGTTACGGACATTCGACCTACGACTTACAAACGAGGCTGCAGCTGTGACACATGCGCCTCAGTAACTTCCGCTCCATCATCTTCGGCCTGGGGATGCTGCAAGCGGTGGCTGGACGGAGGCTGGAGGGGTGCGATTTTGCTGCCCACACAGTGTAGCGTCCCTCAGGCGGCTCCCAGCGGCATGCAGTTTCACTGCCCGCCCACCACACACGGCTGCCCCATTCGTTCTCAGTGGGTGGCTGATAATGCTGCAAGCTGTGGCTGGACGGAGGCTGGAGGGGATGTGATTTCACTGCTCACGCAGTGTAGTGTCCCTCGGGCGGTTCCCGTCGGCAAGCGGTTTCACTGCCCCGCCACCACATGCGGCTGCCCCGTTCATTCTCGGTGGGCAGCTGGTAATGCTGCAAGCGGTGACCTGGTTGTGGTTGAACGGAGGCCATTGAGGGTGAACAGGGCGGCGGGTGGTAGCATTGTAGTGTGCATCGGATGGCTACCTTTTGAATGGGGGCGATTCACTACCCGCCTTTGGCCGCACCATGTTCGCTCTCGATGGGCAGGCGCTGCAGGCAGCATACTGTAGTGGAGGTGACTGTGAGGTGGGCTGGTGATGAACCGCCCGTTGATGCCCCCATTCATTCTCATTAGCAATCCTGCTTGTACTGTTACATACATAGTAGGCAGTTGTCTCTTGTCAGTACATCAGACGTTTTGACAACTGGTGCCTTCCTGCTGTGATAGCGTGTGCAGTACTGTACAGAAGAGCTTATCTTAATCTTTTGTCTTCACCCTTCAACATTGTCTCTGAAACACAAATCTGATGCAAGTGCTGGTGATACAGTAAATAAGAGAAAAACCATCACCATTGAAAATAAAAGTAGAAATAATAAAAAGGTCAGAGAGAGGTAAAACTCGATCATTCATTGGCAGAGCACTTGGTTACAGTCGGTCAACAATAGCATTTATTAAATTTATGTACCTGTTCTGACTTACATACAAATTCAACTTAAGTACAAACCTACAGTCCCTATCTCCTATGTAACCTGGGGACTGCCTGTATTGTGCTTCTTGTCATCTTTCCCTGATGCATCTCTTTAAAGCCATTAGGTTTACGTTAGGTTAGAGGTAGCTCCTGTTATCCTTGTTGACCAATTTATCTCAACACGTTGGCATTTTACATTATAACTTTGGATTTTACCCGATTTATACTTTTATACAGAGATTATGTTATACTAAAATGTGTGCTTAATCAAGCATGTAAGTGACGTAGGTTCTGTGAAATATATGGTGAATAGCAAATACAGAAAAATCTAAGGCTGATTCTACAAAAGAGGCTGTCAATCTCATGTCACATTTAAAATTACATGATTTTTAACATACATAATAACATAATCATAATCAATGCAGAATTAACAACCTAATTAAAAGGGCACATTCAGCTACAGGTTGCACTGTGGACTTCCTCTCTTTCTCTGACACACTAACCGTGAGTACTTTCAACCAACAAATTATTCAGCAGAAATGTATCAAGAAACACTTTGGGGACTACTTTATACCACAGCAATATTCCTGCATTACGCCTCACTGGGACTGTGACTGATAAGTCGTAAGTTTTCTTTTCCTTCTTTTTGATTTTTTTTCTTCCTTTGCAGTCATTCTGGTGTGTGTTCAGACCATAGTATGTATGTGTGTGTGTGTGTGTGTGTGTATATGTGTATAGATATAGATACTGTATATACAGTATATATGTGTGTGTATTTCTATTTAAGTATTTATTTATTTAAAAAGCTTCTGTAAAAAGCCAATTTCTCCACAGGGGACAATTTAGGTTCTATCTATCTAATTAAGCAAAAAAGATGATTAACTTGTTTTACAAATTGGACACTTTAATCTGAGATGACCAAAACTGTACATTTTTCCCATGTGTACCTCTATTGCAAATAAAATAGCACATATTTTGACTAAAATAATTATTGTTGCTATACTACTCAAGGCCTAGAAATATCTCTAGTGTTTTGTTAAAAAATAACAAAGATTACTGTTATTCATTTACTTCTAATGTATCTGAGTATAAAGTGAAAATATAATCTTTAATATTTGGGCTGTATTACTTTTTTTCTTGTAGTTGCCAGTTTATACGCCATGGTGGTTTCTCATACAAAAAAGAGTGCTGCTAAAAAAGCCTCTGCTTTTTGGTTTTTGAGGAGCTCTATTGCTGTTTTTAGAGAAGAGTACTAAATATGAATAAAGAGAGTTGAAATGAACTGAAAATTGTTGTTGACTGTTGCAAATAAAGAATAGCACAAACACTTCAAAAAGGGTTGGGGTATTATTGGGTAACTCTATTTAATTTCTGTTGTTGAGGTTATAAAAATACTAAAGATCACCAGGCAGGACAATAACAGTGTCATCCTTTGTGTCAGTCTTAGAAATGCCAGTAGCTTCCTGTGCCATGAAGTTTTTATGTTTGTAGAGCCATCAGAGGGGTGTCCCAAAATGTTATTGTTCACTATATGGGTCACTTTCTGCAAGTCTGAGGTTAAAACTGGAAAATGGTTCAGGTGGTTCCCCATTACACCCTTTAAATCCATTTCTATGAGGAGCATAAAAAACATCATAGATACATGTATTTGAGTCAGTGGATTCTGTCAATAGATGAACAGAATAAGAGTTTCTGCTAATGGGTGTTAATTCAGCAGCAGAATGAAACTGAGGGGACTGGGCGGTCTCATGGTCTGGAATCCCTACAGATTTTATTTTTTTTTTCTCCAGCCGTCTGGAGTTTTTTTTTGTTTTTTCTGTCCCCCCTGGCCATTGGACCTTACTCTTATTCGATGTTAATTAATGCTGATTTATTTTGTTTTCATATTGTGTTTTTTATTTTTCTATTCTTTATTATGTAAAGCACTTTGAGCTACTGTTTGTATGAATATGTGCTATATAAATAAATGTTGTTGTTGTTTAGACCCCTGCAATCCCCTTGCTTTCCAAATTTCTTGCATAGAATGTTCACTGGCACAATAGCACATCCTGCACCTGTGAGGCGAATATGTTTTTTGGGTTTTGTCGGAACACTGCATGTTTTCTCAGGTTGTACGATTCCCACTCTAGTAACCAGTACACTTACAAAGCAAATTGCCCTGTTGTGGTGCTCTTTCTACCACACTGGCATATCGACATGTGCTGCCAGTACTTCTGCATGGTTTTCTTTCTCACACCAAGTAGGGACTTACTGGCCCTGTCCCGGTTTGTGCCACCCTTTCCTGTTTGGCATTCTTTTGCTCACTGGATGATCCATCTTAATGCTTAATTATAAAAGATGAGCAGAGCAGCAGAGCAGTGGAAAGAAACACCACAAGGACCTTCACTGCGGTTCTCAATTAAATATTGTTGTAGAATCACTAAGCAACAAGAAATTGATTAGTCATGTGGACTTCAAAGGCCTGGACCTATTAATTTTTTCATGTTTCTGTGTAACACAAAATTATCTTACATAGGGCAATGATCAGTAGCATGAGACCTCCTGATTCATGAGGTCTCCAAAACCACAATTAAAATAAACACTTTCACACACACATTTTAAAGATATCTTTCTGACACTTTGTTAAGTATAAATGAAATAGAGAGAATGGCTAAGGAAGGAAATTTTTTTCAGAATAATTTACTCAATTA
>JANRMT010000065.1:27280-42508 GCA_026402145.1 Polypterus bichir lapradei | reverse complement strand
TTTCTTTCTTTCTTTCTTTCTTTCTTTCTTTCTTTCTTTCTTTCTTTCTTTCTTTCTTTCAACACACATCAACTTATGCCATATGGCTGAGGCTACTAAGTTATTAATAATCAAGACCCTTCCACTGTATGAGATAAAAGCCATTGCCAACCCTTCAAGTGACTCTTCACTTTTTCCCAGTTCTTTTCCTCCAAAGCCTCATCTCCAAGATATTTGAGGCCTCTTTCTGGTTGCAAGCTTTGCAAACACTGTTATATTATCCAACAGACCTTCCTAGAGACCTCTTGACTGTGTCTTGTTATGACAAGAGGGAAATCTACATACTGACAAGGCACTTTTTTTAGTGGACATTAAACAGCTGTCAACTGCTGGCCTTTTGCCTTTCTGCCACAGTTTGAGCCTTGTGTTGACTGGAGCTCTGCCAGTGTCCTTTGTGCTCTAGAATACCCAGTCCTGGACCTCAAAGTCACACAGTCTGTAAGAGTCCAATCATTGCTAATCAGTTCTGGAATAATCCAGGTCCACCATCGAGTAGATGTGGAAAGGTGCTGCTGGTACAGAACTGAGAAGATAGTGGAGGTGTTGAGATTACACTCAATGAGGCAGGCTAATCAACTACTGCAGAAGATCCATTCCAACCTACCAGCTAAAGTAATACCTCTTATTGGAGTCTTCCTCACTGTCCAATGAAGATGTTCTTGATGTGACTGTGGTGCTGGCCTGTTTGGAACCTCAATGTCATGTATACACACCATCTACAGCATAGAAGGACTTCTTTAGATGGTGCTGTGAGGACAGAGCTCTACAGAATATGCGTGCTGGCACGTCACCGGGAACTACTGAGCACAACACCAGAGACGCCCTGGAGGAGCAGAGACATCGGGGCGAGCTTGGCAGAACCACTGAACAAATGAACTGGCAATTTGCAATGGTGTGTGCTGCACATCATCATTGCTGTTAATCTTTATTTCCCACTGATTGATCCTTCAGTTACAGACAAATGTCCTTTCTGTGGAGAGAGAGAAAGAGACCGGCTTCCACTGTTTTCTTTTCTGTAGTAGATTTAGACCTCTTTCAAAAGTTGTTAACTCTGTTTTTAGTGTTCTTAATTTGCCTTTTAAAGATTGTCTATTTATTTATGGTGTAACTGGAAATAAGAATAATCAGGAGGAATGTCATATTGAGAATTTCCTCATTGGACAGACCTAGCCTGGCTGTTTATAAGTCAAGAGAAAGAAAGTGAATTCAAATAGACAATGTGACATGATAAGAATATTTCAGGGACTTGTGAAAGCCAGAGGGTACTTCGAATATAAATTCCACAAAATGACCCCAAATGTAAATTCTTCTGAGGAAAGATGGCATGTCCATCCATCCATCCATTATCCAACCTGCTATATCCTAACTACAGGGTCACGGGGGTCTGCTGGAGCCAATCCCAGCCAACACAGGGCACAAGGCAGGAAACAAACCCCGGGCAGGGCGCCAGCCCACCGCAGAAGATGGCATGTTCATAAGGCAATTTGTAGAGATGAGGATAATGAGTTGATTTTATTTATTTGAAATATGAATTAGATATTGCTTTCTTTTTGGGGTGAGTTTTTTTTTTTTTTTTGTAAATTTTACTTACGATAATGTAAATGATTTGTTGATTATTGATTAATAAAGTTCAATTCAAAACTCATAACACTTTCTTTCTTTCTTTCTTTGCCAGGAGGGCCAAGACTGGGTAAAGGATAGTTTTTGATAGACTGATAATTTAACCTTCTTAGAAGCTAGGCAATTTAACATAAAGTTATATCCTCATTTTTTCTTAGCTAGCACAGTTTTATCCTTGACAAAATATAAACTGTGGTATATCAAAATGTGCAAAAATGCATAGTATATTTGTAAAGCATGAGAGATTATGTTTGATTCCACATCAAGTAAAATTTGTCTGTTTATATTTGAATCAAAATTGAGGCTAATCAGAGGGAGGAAAATGTTGTATTTGTGCACCTGCCACATTGGTCAGATATAGAAAGGGATGCATGCACTTTCTAATTAAATTATAATAATTCTGAATAGGTTCAGGGCTCTGAAACACTTCAGCTTAACATCTATAATAAATCATTGAATTAATCAGGAAGAAAAATTAAACTTATAATTTAAAAATATATAATTTTATAAATCCACAGTTCTGTTACTGAATAATTAAATAGTAAGTGGTGGGTGCGGTATCAGTGCATGCTCTCAACCGCTCTCTGTCTCTCTCTCATTAGTATAGGTTAAGAATTAAGTATTCAGTATCTCGGATGAGTAATTTAATGTGTCTGAATAGGTTTAGACTCCTTTGTTGAATGTGAGTGTGTGACAGATGTATCACAAAATGACTGTTTCAGTGGTGTGCAGCTGGGCAAGTATTGCATGGCTATATTATTAAGCAATTATCACTAGACAATGTCAATATCTGTTATAGTGATTTATCAGTAAAATAGACAGTACTGATCTGTGCTACTAACGGAGCATTGTCGAACTTTGTAAATTCAGTTTAATTGAATCCAATTTATTCTTAAGTATTGCCCATTGTAAAAGACAGACACAGAGAGCTGACACTGCTTTACATACTGTATGCTGTAGAAAACAGAAACGGACATAGCCATGGAACACTTCTATAGGCACCTACTTTTCTGTGTATATATATTTAAACAGGCAGTGACAAAGAAATCCGTACTCTGTTGCTCAAGAATTGAAATAAACCTCTAGTAAATGTAATCGAATTTATGGCAAGACAAGTACAGATGCCAATTAAAAAAAGGAAAAATGCCCTTCTGCTAGCAATGCTCCTAGAGAAAATGAACGTCCAGGTCCAGGTTTCTTTGAAATAAGCAATGTCAAAGCTTGTACTCAGAGTTAAGACTTTTTAGAGTTAACTTTTGTGATGACTCATCTTCCAATTTTATTCTGTTCATGTACGTTTCTGGTTGGAGTATTAGGAAGAGCATGAGATTCCTCTTGATTTCTACATGATTCGTACAAAAAGCAATTGGTTATTTTTTTTTAGGTGGTTATCACATCACTCCAAGTGCATTATGGCTGCAAAATCCATTTCAAGTTCAGATGATTGTTTTTGTATATAGTAAAAGTTGATAGGTCAGAAAAAACTTTATGGTTTAGCAACATTGGGTTTGAAAGTTATTTCCAAATTTCTACAAATGTTAACTACCACCTTGAAGGGTGTTAATATGAAAGTTTCAGGTGGGAAACTTGAACTTTGCATCTCTCAAATAGCATGCCAATGCAGCAGAAGTCTGACTGACGTAGCCCACTTGGCTGCCCCTTCAGATATCTACACTATTGTTTGAAACATGCTGGAAAATATGATTGTCTGATAATGTTTTGCCCAACTTGATTCCAAGGATTATCTATCACCAATGTCTTGTTCGATGACCAAGAGAAGCAGCTTGGCCAAGGCGGCAGTCACCAAGTCTTTCAGCAGCTTTCCAGGGAGAGATAGAGAATGGGAAAGCATTAATAACAGATTATAATGCTATTAAAATGATGTATTTAAAGAAAATAAGTGAATGGTTTTACTGTAGGAACATCTTATTTTTATATATTTATTTTATTGTTCTTATTTGAAGCAAGTAACATTCCATACAATCTAGTCAAAGTTAATGAACCAAAATTTAATCCTGACCCAAGAGAAAGAGAAAAGAGCCAGCAACCAGAGCGAATCTTTAAAAGCAGCAAAGAAGAAAGAGTTACCTTTTCCCTGATATATAGATACTTATTCTAAAATATTATTGATTAGATCCTGCTATAGCAGTGGGAACATCTTAATTAGCAGTTCTGTTCCCTGCCTACTGCCTACACTACTGGAGGAACATGGCAGTCCCACATAATCAATTCTGGAACCACATGTCCTTTAGTGGCCAGGAAGTATTGTTAATGCTGCCTTTCTCTCACCACCCTACTGTTTTTAAGAAGAGGGCCTGCCATCAATGTCGCTCTCTTTCCCATTCTAACGCTGATTTCCACGGCACCCTTACAGATCATTCTGTTCCTTCCACCAGCTCCTGTTCTTCCACTTTGGCATGTGCCAGAACTCTCTTTATGCCTTATATGGGACTTAACCCTTAATTTTAACAGGTGTGCACCCCTTTACAATGCATTAATATGTTCTGTTAAGTGTGAGAGAATATACTAATTTAAAAATTATATGTTGAAAGGAAGAATTCAAAATCAACCCTAATTCTCACTGGAAGCCATTGCAGAGACTCTTGAGATCAGGTATTTAATGCTTTTGTGCTTCCCACTAAAGTTCATATAATGATCCTTAAGTCTGCACTTCAAATTAACTGCTTTCTGGAAACAGAATGATTTAAGCGGTATATGAATAAACCATTGAAGAATTTTGCTATATTATCTTTGATTTTTGATAATGCAGTAATGCTTGCAAAACAAATTTTCAGTCCCTCGAGAGTTCAAGGTTGATAGTATTTTTTGTGTGTCTATTGATCGTCCACTTAATAGCAGATTTTATACTGTTTTTATGTTTTAAAGATAGTAATTATCAATGATTTTGTTTTCAAACTGACCAAAACATTTATCAACACTCTTGACACACCATTAGATACTGTAGATATAAGCGAGTGTTGTCTACATACAAGTGAAAGTAAATGATTTTTTTTTCTAGCAATGATAGCATTTTGGTTGAAAGCAGTAATGGTCCTAGTGCAGAACCCTAAGGGACCATATATACAACTTTAGACAAGAATTACAGAGAACTACTGTAACATCTGATTTATGTACAAATTGGAGGCAATTTAACAAGTATGAATTAGGCTACATAGGAAACAGTGCCCGACATAATTCTCAAGCCTGTATGGTGCAGTTATGCCTAAGTATAATAGCATGGAGATTGTACCATGAATCATGCATTAAAAAGAAAAGTTAAGATTGCTTTTGTGCAGTAACTGTGGTAAATCAAACCTGAACCTATTCAAATAGGTTGTGGTTTTTAAGGAAGGGGTATATTTTTGAGGGTACTGTTCTTCAAGGGCTTTCTACAATATGGTTGAAATTGGTTTATGGTTATTAAATACTAGCTGTCCCCCGTGGCTCCACCCACGTATTAGTGAAACAGGACAAACTTTAAAAAACAATAAACAAACAGGTATCGCTAGCTACACAGAGGCAAGGTATCCTCCAAAACATGGTAAGAGGTAGAGTGACTCAAACAGAGTCTGACGCATGAGTGAAGAGGGCCCCATCCGGCTCCCCACTCCTGATGTCAAACTTCCCCCTCCCCTCAGCCCCCAGCCTCTCTCTTGGATTTACGCGAATAAATCGCTACTGGAACCGAACTATGATCCTTAGCATGATGAGAGAAGTCGTGAAATCAACCAGAATGCTAAGTAAATTATAAAAAAAAAAACGGTCTAAATCCATTAAGTAGTTCTCTCCTGAAAAGCACACAGACAGACAGATGCTTGATTTTATATACTGTATATAGAGATATGTAAGTTAAAACTGATTTTTTTCAATATGCTGTTAACAGTGCCCCCATATGAAGGCCTCAGAAACATTCCATGCTAGTAAGAATTTCTTAACAATATTAAAAATGAGTTTAAGGGTACAAGGGAAAAGAATTTTAAATTAACCACTGTTCAGTATGTTACTGTATATGGGTTCTTTTTTTTTTGTAAGTGTTTATTTGGAATAGTATTTAAGGTAGTCCAGATGAAAAGCTTGTTTTTAATAATTTCATTCATTGATGTTTGTTGAACATGTGGCTTATTTTGTCTCTAATTTTCACCTGTTTCCTTAACAGTGCATGAAACCATTAAAACATAATGAGTTTATTTATTTATTTATTTTTTTAATTTGGATACATTTATTTTAACTCAAGTTACTCTATTTAAGATTCAGGTTGTCCTCTATCTGTTGGTCTTTACTAGTCTCAAAATAAAGTCAGGGCTTATCATTGTTTAAATGATTTCATTCTATCATCTACGTTTCTAGCATTTTTGCTTTTTATCCTGTGCATTTGTTGTGGGAGCTCTGGGTAGCCTCCCACATCCACAAAGACTTTCAGTTTGGTAACCTGACGACTCTAAACTGACCCCAAAAAGCGTGAGTGTGGGTTTGCACCTGCATATGCTTGTTTATAGACATGCTGCCACCCAGGATTGTCTCCTGCCATGTGCTACTGTGAGAGACTCTGGAACCAGCAACATTAAATCAAGCAGGTTTATGGATGTGTGTATTTACTTTCTGGCAAGAGCAGGTGGAGGTTAAATGTTATTTAGTAGTAGTGTGAAATTGCTTCATTACAAAATTGTATTATTTGACTCTTATAATCATAAGTAATTATTAGATTTCACATTTGATAGTGAGATTGTGTCGGATATTTGTGATTTTACAAAACCCTAATTAGGTAAGCAGGGAGGCACAGTAATTGTTAAGGTTGCCCCTTTCTGCATCATTGGCAATATTATAATTACCAAGTCTACTGTATCATAGTTCTTAGATAGTTCTCTCATTTACTAAGAGATCTGTAATGTAATGACACAGTTGTGCTTGGCTCTCTTTTAATACTCAATATGAACTCCTCAAGTGATGCAGAATCTCCTGCATTTTTAAAGTGATTAGCAGATTATCATTAAAAATCATGCCATGATTTATAGAAGAAGAAGAACATGACATTCACCAGATGGGCTTTTTTCTAAGGGGATATTGTCAGTGTCGCAAACCCAACATTTAGAAAGTAAACAGAGTTCAGACTTTGTCATTAAGCAGACTACTTTGTTTCCAAGATGTTTTGCAAACAACACTTTAAAATGCTAGGATGTACTAGCTATAGTTTAACGCTTATATTTTTTGTGTGCTACAAGTTTATAATGCAGGATACCTGGTAGAGTAAGTAAATTTATGTCAAATTATGTACTGTATATTTTGGACACAGTTTTTTTGAATTTTTATTGTGCAGCATTTCTTATGCTCCAACAGATTGATAACTATAGTTGGGGAAAAACTCTGATTATTCATTTCTGAGTCGCTGGGGTCTGGAGACTATCACAAGAACACTAGGCACAAGATAAACTGTGGATGCAGTGTTAGCCAGACCCAGGACACACTTAAACATACACCCACACTCCCTGATACTGAGCCAAACACTAACAAAGTGTGCATGTTACATGTTCATTTTCATCAAGTCAATGTCTACCACGACTAGTGCTCTTCATATGCCACAGCTATGGATTGGGTTCGAAATTTCATCATGACAGTTCGTTTCTCAAAGACGATCCAAGGTCTGGCTGGCCTTCGACAATGATGACAGAGTAACGCTGTATGAAGTATTAGTTATGTGTCAACAGAATCCATTCTTGTGCCAGGTCATTGCACATGCAGAATGTTGACTCTTTAAACAAAGTATCACCACACCCAATCTTCTAAGCAGAATCTTGAGTGAAAGAATTTGAACCAGAGAAAATTTAAGAAACATTCCATAAATAGGGATGAAATTTTGAATCATTGCTATGATTCAGAGTTCAAACAATATTTGAAGCAATGGAAGCATAATGGTTCTCAAATACCAACAAAGTATTAGGAAAATCATATGTATAATATTTTTTATTACATTGCGGATATGGTCATTATTGATTACATGCTTTAAGGGTGGAGTAGTGGCTCTGAGGCTAAGGATCTGCACTGGTATCTGGAAGACTGTCTGTGTTAAAATCCTGATACTGGCTGAAGGAATCCTAGCCTTGAGCAAGGCTCTTAATCTGAAAATTGCTCCAAGGATGCTGTGCAATGGCAGACTCTGCACTCTGACCTCTTTCAAAAGTGATGCTAAAAGACAATTTCCCCTTGGGGAATTAAAAAAACTACATACCCAATCAGGTTTGCAGATTTGCTTTGACATGGAGAATCTTGTCATGCCATGCCCACTCTGTGCTTCAGACGTGGCCCCATGTGACTGTTCCTCAACCTGAAGCTCTGATTCAGTGGGATGTGTTGTGACAATGTTGAAGGTTTCAGAAGAGCTACACATGAGTGGCTGTCTGACCAGCGTAGAAAAGCTTTATGAACAGGTGTAATGGCATTTGTAGTGTTATGCTGAAAAATAAAACTTGTTTTGTGTTTACTTCAGTTTCTCTTAATTGCTCAGATGTTTTTGAGCAGCTTTCCTTTTTGTGCCCTACGTTAGCTATATAATTTAAACACCTTCCTTTCTTAAGTCTACAATCCCCTTCATTATCGCTGCCGCCATAGAGTTGAAAATCACCAGCTCACCTGCAGACAACCAGTGGTATCCAAGATTCTGTTGCCTTCTAGCTAGAACCAATGTTTGTTAGGAATAAGATCTTGGCCCTATCTTAATAAAACTGCAGTATGCCTAAAAAACATAAAGCAAATAATTACCATATATACTCGCGGATAAGTCGGGACTTGATTTTACCATATAATTTCTAGTATTTTATAATGTTGGTCGTATAAGTCGAATGTGGAAAACTCGCGCTATTGGTCCAAGAGAATATGATATGCTAAGACCCACCTGAGAGAGTAACCACGGAGCACGCTGCCTCCTTTTTCTTATGTATTGTGCCTTTGTGACTACATGGTAATACCTGAACTATTCCAAAGCAACGTTTGTACTGATCTGTGTTTTTTTTTAATCTCACACCCTCATATACCTTTATCATAAGAGCATCCCTTATCTACGAAGGAGCATTCGATCACAAGAAAATATGAAGCCGGTTTTTAAATTAAAAGTCGTTGAAGTGGTGAAAGAAATTGGTATCTGCAACAAAATTCAATGCACCTGAGAATCTGATGCGAGACCGGAGGAGGCACGAAGATGTAAAAAAAAAAAAAATGTAACTGTCGCATTTTTGAACGGGCGTATAAGTCGTGGTCTGATTTTATGATCGATCTTTCGGGTTTCAAGACCCGATTTATACGTGAGTATATACGGTAAGTGAATGATTTAATTAAACCCTCTATGTATTAATGTAGTAGCTGTGCAAAACAAAATCAGCCTTGTGTAGCTTTGTACTGGATTGTGGTACTTTTAGAACTGTGTTCACCTCCTTCCACTGGCCAGGGAACTTGCAACCCTTTATACATATAACGATTTGTTTAAAATGACCACTCCTAGTATGTTTCTCACCATATTAAAATTACCCAAGTATTTGGGATGAGTAAAGCTATCTATATTGTCAACAGGAAAAGCAAACCTTTTTTGTGCTGCAGGACACACGCCACACTAATGGGCCCCCGCACGTTAGGGAAAATGACTTTTTTATGGAAGTCATGGAGAGTGGAATTTAAATTTAAGGCTAAATCCATCACATGCTCTGAAGCCAGTGTGTAAGATGTCTATTGATTCCAGGTCAGCAGGTCTCTAGTGCTTTCACTTTGTGGGCTGTGTAGCGAGGTTTGGGTGAATGCTTATATCTGTTAAACACCGTGACCCAGGCTAATACAATCCTGAAATGATAGGGTCTATAGTCGCTCTTTGATACATGGAAACTGCTAGCAGGGGTCTGAGAAGATTTAGTAAAATGCTGCATTGAAAATACTGCTCTCCTGGGCAGCAGCCACTAATCACTCGTTTCTTGCACTTGGTTGCTTCGTTCACTTTACAGTCAGCTGTTTACTCAGTCATACAGCTCTCCAAAACAAATTACATAATGTTTGGAAAAACTTGGCTGTTTGATTTGGCTTCCACCGGCCTCCTCTCCTGTCACTACTCAAATTATATATTTCCACTGGATTGTGTCAGTGAGCGGCATCTAAAATGCTGCGTCACTTAACAATTGTTGCAATGCACTTTGTTAATCAGTAAGTGTTGCTCAATTTTTTCAAACAGCAGATATCATTTGTCTGCAGAATTTAGTGAGTATCGCTTTGTTACTGTATATCAATAAACAGTTGCTCCTAATCTGTGTCAATAAGTCAGTATCACAAACTGTATCACTGAATTGTGTTAATGAGTTAATAAGTGTTCCTTGAACATCAAAAGTCAACAGTGGTGGTCGAATGCAGCAGATGACAACTAAACGAATTATCAGAAACAGGCAAAAGTAGAAATGTAGGTTACATTCACTTCACACTGCTATGGAAATGACCTCTGTCCACACTAGCATTTTCACATCGTCTCTGACAGTATCTCCATCCTCAGTAAACTGACTGGAAATGTGTATGACGTAAACATTCATCTGCACTTAGTATGTGCACATTAGTGGAAAAATCCTTGAAGGGATGTAAACTCCACCTGCAATGAGATTTATTGCAAAACTGTAGCGACCGGTAAATTATTTGCCATTTGTGTGTGTTTGCAGCATTTAGACTTTACAAACTGATTCAGATGCATATTCAGATGCAACACAACAAGCACCATGGAGAGCGACTCTTTTGTGTCCTCCATGATTTTCTTCCACGAAGGGTGATCAATTCCTCCCCATGGCCCAATGTGTCTCTCTCTCAGATTCACGCAAATAAATCAGTACCGCAAACAAATTATGATGTTTAGCATGATGAGAGGGGTCACAAAATCAACCGGAATGTTGAAGAAAATTATAGAAAAAACCCTATCTCAATCCATTAAGTAGTTTTCTCGTGAAAAGCGGACAGACATAGACAGACAGACGTTGGATTATATATATATATATAAATTCCAGCAGGGCATCATGGACATTGGAGTTTTCCTGTACAGTCCTGCTGGATAATGTCGGGGCCACCAGGGGACGCAGCAGGGAGGCTCGGAGACCTCTATGTCAGCTCTAACCCGGAAGTACGTCTTAATTACAGAAGAAATGACGTACTTCCGGGATGAAAAGAAGAACTTTGATCTGACCCGGAAGTGCTAGGAAGTCACATGGACTGAGGGTTCAGAAGCACTTCCGGGTCATGGACTATAAATGACTGGGAGAAATACCAGATGGACGAGCTGAGCTAGGAGGAAGGGTGGCAACTCGTCTGGGAGAGTGGAGGATTGTTTATTGATTAGTGAATTGTGATTTATATGAGTATTGTGGAGTGGAGGGTGCTTTGTGCACTGTTTAGTTCAAATAAAAATTATATTTGGACTTTTACCTGGTGTCAGGCATCTGATCAGAGGGTTCAAGGGGACGACAGCGCCCCCTATCTGTTATAGTGGTGTAGTTGACAGGATTCTCTGGCCGTCGGTTTGGCAGAGGACCTGAAAATAAATTTCTGTAGACAGAGAATCCTAAGAGGACAGCAGCAAGGCACGCAGAAAAAATCACCTGAACCCACCTTCACCAAGTCCGTCATGGGGAAGAAACAGAGTAAGCAGAGCGACAGCACCAGCGTAGGAACTGAGCTCATCATGGCCAACGCTTGGAATGAGTTACGGAGCAACCACACGAGTCGAAAGGGGCCTCCAGAGAAGGACGGCCATCACGAGGTACGTGCCGGGGATTTAATGGAAAATCCCTTTAAAATAACTCATTTTGTCCCATGCATGTACCTCGGAAAAGATCACTTGGAGGCTCTGTGGGAGCCAGGAGACAATCCCAAAGACAGTGGTGCACCCTTGTTCGAGCTGACGTGCGCAAAACTAGACTTCCTCATTTCGACTGCAGGCGTGGGACTCATGACCCAACCTGAAGCATTGTGGGAAGGAGAAGGTCTGCATCCTACTGTTTACTGCTGTACCTGCAAAGAAATGGACTTGGACTTTCCGAAGGGGAAGGGTGAGGCGAGCGAAGCGCCGCTCACCCCACAAAAAGGTAAGGAAGGCCAGGAAATGGCTGATCGATCCGCAGACAAATTAATACAGGCGGATCGCAGTCAGCCAAAGATGGCAGCCCAGTCCTCTAAAGAGAACTCCAAATCCCAGGCTCCTTTGCGAAGCCCTCCAGAACACGTGCCTGGAACGGACATGCTCATTGGCTTCCGGTCGGATGGCAAGGCAAGTGGTAGTTCAAGCCTGCCTCCAGCTGATTTAAATAAATTAATGGACGTGCGGGAACTGGAAAAGCTACTCCAGCCCATACATGCTTTTTTACAGATGCCGATGGCGATCAAAAAGATCATTGGAGATCTGGGAGCAACGGCCGAAGCGCCTTTACAGAAGGTAGATGAGTACCTGTGGCGATTGGGTCAAGAGCTTCCCGTGTTATATAATTTGGCAGTACAGGTGAGTAATACCGGTACCGTACATCATAGAGGGATGCAGTGTGATCCGGGTCCGCGATTAATAAGTAGCAGGTGCCAAGTCACTGCGAGCCCTACAAGAGAGTGTGGAATGTTAACAGAACGGTCGGGGGACGGGTCGATCGAGCTGGAGCAGCTGGATGGTGCTGCCTCCCGGAGCGATTCAATCCTGAAGACCCTGACCACTATTATGTCTAAGACTAAAGGGGTGCAGACAGGAAAGGGTCTCTCTTTATTACATAGAGAGACTCAGACTGTGGAAAAGCCCCAGAGTAAAAAGGAGTTCCCAAAAGAGAAACAGGGGTCTCCTGATATGGGCGTTAAGAGTTCAGAGGTGGCTGTGAACCCTCCTCAGTGGAAAAAGGGGCGGAGCCAGAATTCCCAAGGTGCTTTCAGTCTCGCCGAGGGTTACAAACAGGGGGGACGTGGCTGTGCTATGAATGTTGCAGGCCAGGCCACATATGGCGAAGTTGTCCTAGGAGGACAGAGGGGCAAAGAACTCATTTTTATAATGTTCATCCTAGGTTTTCATGAAAGTGTCACCAACATTGCCAAGGCCCGACCAACAGTCCCTCCTGGAGGAAGACGACCCTCGTGGGGCTGGACGCTTCAAACCACGGTTTTTCACTGTGGGGGGAGTACTGTGGACTATGGCCGGACATTCATCCCGGCCAATACCCCCAGGCCGCCAGAGGGAGCCATCCCTGTGACATCAAGATGCCCCAAATTCCAGCAGGGCATCATGGACATTGGAGTTTTCCTGTACAGCCCTGCTGGATAATGTCGGGGCCACCAGGGGACGCTGCAGGGAGGCTCGGAGACCTCTATGTGACCTCTAACCCGGAAGTACGTCTTAATTACAGCGACAGAAGAAATGACGTACTTCCGGGATGAAAAGAAGAACTTTGATCTGACCCGGAAATGCTAGGAGGTCACATGGACTGAGGGTTCAGATGCACTTCCGGGTCATGGAACAGCACGGGCTTACACAATTAGTATATACCAGGCGACTGCCAGCATTCTTTATTTTTGAGCACCACCGCTCCCCTGTTGCTTTTCAAATTAAATACAGTTAGCCAGTTCTGAGCGTCAACTGGATGATAACATACATACAATACCGCAAGACAAACACATTAGTGAGTCTTTATCCATCCATCCATTATCCAACCCTCTATATCCTAACTACAGGGTCACTACGGTCTGCCGGAGCCAATCCCAGCCAACACAGGGTGCAAGGCAGGAAACAAACCCTGGGCAGGGCGCCAGCCCACCACAGAAAACCCATGCAGACATGGGGAGAACATGTAACCTCCATGCAGGGAGGACACCCTGGAAGCGAACCTAGGTTTATTGTTTGTTAATTTATTTTTATTTTTAAAGTTGTGTTTTTTTTAATTATGTTTTTGTCAAACAATTAAAAAAAACCTTTATTTTCCTCCCAGGCAACGCTGGGCATTTCAGTTAGTATATTCATAGCATTCGTAGTCTGAGTCCTGATCTGATTGTATGGGTGGTTACCTACCATGTGGTCGATCTGCCAGTCTGCAAACATCCACCACGGGCCCCCTCAGTTGCAAGAAGCAGATAAGAGAATGTTACATGGTTTACTGTCAAATAATGCAAAGAGTACGCAACATGTTTTTCTACTAATTAGAGTTGCTTCTCAAGGAACTACACCACTGACAACTCTTCTGTTCATTGAGGCTGGGGTCTGTGTTAGATGATATTAGAAAACAGGGTTACTCTAGACACATGTAGGAGTCATCTTCTGTTATCTGCAGGCTGACCACCAGTACTTCATGACATGAACTTTAATCCTCAAGATTGCTATGTCAGTATCCAACTCTGACCCAAAGAAATTCATTCACCTCCATGTGATCCAGTTGTAAAGCGTTATTAATGAAGCTTTATATTTATTAATTAACTATTAATATAAAAAATAATACTTATTTGGCTGATGCCTTTATCCAAGGCGACTTACACCATTTGGCATACAGTTGGCTCAGTTTCTTTTGTTTTTCCAGTTGGAGCACAGGCATGTTAAGTGACTTGCTCAGGGTCTCACAGTGTTATAAGCAGGACTTGCCCACTACACCACACATTTAAAATGTATATTTGTGTGGGGTTCACTGTAGAAAAGTGCTATATATAAAGCAGAGGCAGTTAGTTTATTTGCTCTCTCTAATGTTTACACAGCATATTTTTCTCGGGCAGTGGCTGCAGTGACAGGATATTCTGCCCACTGGCAAGTCCTGTCTAACTACTGTGTCATGTAGACGTTCTCTCTAATTGATAATGCGGCTTTTATATTTTTTTCTCCATACCCTGAGAGATTATTTTCTTTTAATGTGCCACCTTGCTGGCACTTCAGCCACTGGCAATGCTGTGCCAGCCAGGTAGCCCTTAACTGTTGTCATTTTTAATTTTCATACAGTGGGTATCTCAGAATATACAGTGGTGTGAAAAACTATTTGCCCCCTTCCTGATTTCTTATTCTTTTGCATGTTTGTCACACAAAATGTTTCTGATCATCAAACACATGTAACCATTAGTCAAATATAACACAAGTAAACACAAAATGCAGTTTTTAAATGATGGTTTTTATTATTTAGGGAGAAAAAAAATCCAAACCTACATGGCCCTGTGTGAAAAAGTAATTGCCCCCTTGTTAAAAAATAACCTAACTGTGGTGTATCACACCTGAGTTCAATTTCCGTAGCCACCCCCAGACCTGATTACTGCCACACCTGTTTCAATCAAGAAATCACTTAAATAGGAGCTGCCTGACACAGAGAAGTAAACCAAAAGCACCTCAAAAGCTAGACATCATGCCAAGATCCAAAGAAATTCAGGAACAAATGAGAACAGAAGTAATTGAGATCTATCAGTCTGGTAAAGGTTATAAAGCCATTTCTAAAGCTTTGGGACTCCAGCGAACCACAGTGAGAGCCATTATCCACAAATGGCAAAAAACATGGAACAGTGGTGAACCTTCCCAGGAGTGGCCGGCCGACCAAAATTACCCCAAGAGCGCAGAGACGACTCATCCGAGAG
>JANRMT010000065.1:3034-27270 GCA_026402145.1 Polypterus bichir lapradei | reverse complement strand
TGAATGGCTGAAGAAAAACAAAATGAAGACTTTGGAGTGGCCTAGTCAAAGTCCTGACCTGAATCCAATTGAGATGCTATGGCATGACCTTAAAAAGGCGGTTCATGCTAGAAAACCCTCAAATAAAGCTGAATTACAACAATTCTGCAAAGATGAGTGGGCCGAAATTCCTCCAGAGCGCTGTAAAAGACTCATTGCAAGTTATCGCAAACGCTTGATTGCAGTTATTGCTGCTAAGGGTGGCCCAACCAGTTATTAGGTTCAGGGGGCAATTACTTTTTCACACAGGGCCATGTAGGTTTGGATTTTTTTTCTCCCTAAATAATAAAAACCATCATTTAAAAACTGCATTTTGTGTTTACCTGTGTTATATTTGACTAATGGTTAAATGTGTTTGATGATCAGAAACATTTTGTGTGACAAACATGTAAAAGAATAAGAAATCAGGAAGGGGGCAAATAGTTTTTCACACAACTGTATTTGAAGTTCTTTACAAATTATGCAGCCCTTTCCTGTTCTATGAAGTCTTTCCAGCTGGGAATGATGATGCTAAGACATGTCCCACAGGATGCATTTTTATCGTTTTCTTTAATTCAACAAGTCCATTCAGTCACCATGTTTAAAGACATTGTAGGGAAATGAGTCTTACTGAACCACGTCATTGGCTGGTTTAGTGAAGCGTCAATCTGTTTTAAAGCTCTCATTGTACATTTTTGAAAAGGTAACAGTATTTCCATGCATTTATTTTTCAGTATTACAATACAGTGATACAATACAGTGAACACAACAATGAAAATGCCAGAATTGTTCATGAAGAAACATTATGGATAGAAATTGTAAGGCATAATAAATTAGTTACAGTGCTCTTGGGTTATTATCAGGTAATAACAAGTCAAGTCAAGTTGGGGAGCATGCACTGGTACAGTGCGTTGCTGCACCCACTACACGACAAAATAACTCGGGATCCCTGTTGGGAACCCCCCAGGCAGACAGGCAGTCTAATCCCTCCGTACAGAAATGACCCTCTGTCTGCCACAGCCAGATGTGACATGGTCGACCCCTTGGTTAGGTCCAGCCATTCTGTATTCATGAGAATGACATGGGTGATTGAAGAGACAGATTCAATCTTTTATTTTAAAGCACCACTGTGTTATAATTTTTCATTGACCTCAGTTAGTTAGAAATTGGATTGGCATCAGACGTCATTTAACCACAACCCAGTAGTAATATGCCCAGTGGTGTAGTCTTAATTTGGGCAGCACCCTTGTTCTCTCTAGCTTTAGTCCCATGTGCACACTACCAGGTCAATAAAGGCCCCCTTTGACCCGTGGCCCATGGTGGCGTTGGATCCAGCTGAATCAATGCCAGAAGCAAACAACAAAGAAGAGCGTAGAACCTGGTGCATGGGGTGTGGGTTTTGGTGCCCACGTCATGATCTGAATATTGCTGTCATGGAAAGTGTACTGCTGGTCATACCCCTGTATTCTGTGCACAGTCAGCTTTAACAGGAAATCTAACAAAAAGAACTCTAGTGGCATTCTTCAGAAACAAGTTGTCACAGGCAGTGTGGTCTACCACATGTAAGACACTTGATTTTCCCATTGTACTGACTTAGGCACATTGTTCATGTAAATTGTTTTCGGGTAGGGTTCCACATCAAAAAAGCTATGGAAATTAAAGTATAATTTATTTGAAAAACCTGCAACACCAGAAAGAAACATATACTCGTATGTACTGTATATTTATCTTAGACACTTGTGAAAAAATGTTGTAAAGCAGGAATGCTTTCAAAATGGTGGCATGAATAGTTTTTTTTATTAATCTAGAAAATACAGTAAACAGAAAGAAAAAACAAAACGTAAAAGAAATTAATATTTGATGTGCCCACCCTTTGCCTTAAAAACAGCAGAAATTCTCTTAGGTACTCTTGCATGCAGTTTCTGTGTGAATGTTCATGGTAGTTTGCTCCAAGCCTTTTAGAGAACTTGTCACAGTTCTGTTTCAAACTTTGGCTGTCTTGCTTCTTTCTGCCTCTGCAAAGAATCCCAGACTAGCTCAATGGTGTTGCAGTCAGAGCTTTGTGGAAGCCATTCCATCTGTTGTAGGATTCCCTGTTCTGTTTTCGCTGCCGATAGTGTTTTTTGATTTTGGCCTCGTGTTTGGGGTCTTTTTCATGCTGCACTATGAAGTTGGAACCAATCAGACATCTCCATGAAGGTACTGAATGATGGATAAGAATCTCCCTGTACTTCCCAGCAGTGAGGTGGCCATTAATTTCGAACAAATCATTAGCTCTGTTTGCGGAAATGTAGCCCCAAACCATGCTTCACTCTTTCCAACAGACATACATCCATGTACCAGCTCTTTGGTGGACAAACTACTTTCTGTTAGAGCCAAAAAGGCCAAATTTTAACTCATCAGTTCAGGGCATAAGATGCCAATGCTACACAATGACGAAATGCTGAAAAATGTATTTCCAGAACCTCCCCTCCTGTCATACAACTGCCAAACCTGCAGCAACTTATTGTCTGAAACTCCCTAAGTGAACCAACAGAAAATGGCACAACTCCCTACCTACAGAAAAGATGTAAAACATGTGCCCACATTTATAATACAGATCGTGTAGTTATGCCACACTGCCGACTAGAACATCGCATAAAGGGATCATTTTCCTGCAGATCATCTAATTTGGTCTACCTCATTCTCTGCATGAAATGTCCTGACACTGCACTCTATGTGGGAGAAACTGAACAGACACTCCGCCAGAGAATGAATTTACACAGGTACCACATCAAGCGTGGCAACACAGATATTCCTGTAACAGCCCACTTCAGCAGACATGGACTCTGTGTTTAAAGTCACAGTGCTTATGGGCAACTTCAGAACACAGCAAGAGAGAAAAGAATGGGAAGTGAAACTCATGCTAAAATTTAACACATTACAACATGGTTTGAATAGAGACAAGAGTTTTATGGCCAGAGGATTGTTTGTATCTCTCTGACTTACCCAGACAACCTGACTACAGACCCACATTGTAATGAAAAGCTCATCAGAAAGAGTTTGTTGGACAGCTATCTTATCCAAAGGTCTTGACCATACATTGTTCTCCTCTCTTGCTTAATGAATCTTAGCCTGAAGAGGTCTATTAATCTTTTACATCTAAGATGTCTCACTTAATGGTTTTCCAGTGCTGTATCTGTCCAGGTGTCCATATAAACACAGGAAATTCAAGTTTCATTATTACATCTTACTTGAAGAAGGGGCCTGAGTTGCCATGAAATCTTGCATATTGTAATCTTTTTTAGTTAGCTAATAAAAAGTGTCATTTTACTTGACTTTTAACCTCAGAGGAATGGCTTTACAGCTGTAATTCTTCACTTCTGCTAAGACTTTTCTGGACTGTAAACAGATGTGCCCAGTCGCTGTGGTCTCTGCCAGTTTTGCGCTGAAAGCTCTGCCAGGCATCTTGCAATTTTGAAGGGAAGTCAATCTGATGTGTGTCTTGTTTGCTGCATTCCGTTTAAAGTGGCCAATGCACACCCCTGTGTTTCCAGGCCTCAGCCTCGTCCAATTGTTTGACTTTTGCAGAAGATTTTTGGGCATCATATCTGGAAACACCTGACTGCAGTGAACTTTCTGCTTGGGAGAGACCTTGAAAATAATGCAGGGTGACCACTTTGTGCTTTGCTGCTATGCTCACTTTTGCCATAATGTACGATTTGCTGGCAAAACCTCTATATCTATCACAAACTCACCTTTTTAATATGGTTGTTTCATGCCCAAATTTATTCCCTTTACACAGCCTTTTATGTTTCACTTAATTACTTTGTTTCAACCTATACTTTATGTTATTGATTATTGGCATCTGTTTGCTTTATTTGCTTAATCTAGCACTGGATTATATGTATGTATGTATACTGTATAGTGCTCTATTACTATGCTAGTTTCTTTCTTTAAGGACCTTCACGTATCTTCTTGTTAAAGGAATCTTTGGAACTGTAAAATACACTCTTTTCTATTGACACACAAATCCAGAAGACATAAAATAACCGCCGAAAACAACTATTTTTTGTAATTATTTTTAAAATATAATTTTTTAACTCAATTAAGTCAATTAAGATTCACACAGCAATATCCTTTAAGCTGTATTATGAAAATTATGTTGTACCAGAGCGGCACAGTGGTTAGTACTGCTTCTTCATAGCTTGTATTTAGTTTCTGGCCTGGTCATTGTCAATGTAGAGTTTGCACATTCTCTACATGTACATGTTGGCTTTTTCTAGTACTTCAGTTTCCATCACCTTCACTTCAGAGAGCCAAACAGAAATATAAAGTAACGGGCGAATCTCAAAAAAAACACTGTTAGCCTTTTAATGTAGTTGTCTGAATATCCTCTACAACAGTCTGGTGTCTTACTTAAATTTAAGTTACATTAAAAAAATCTTCTTTTTGTTTTAAGAAATTAGCCTAAAATATTTATTATCCATTTTAATAAAAGAATAAATGTATGTTTGTCTGTGTATCTGTGTGTCTATCCTGTTGCTATGTCTCTGTCATTCCAACAGATGGTGCATCACAAGCATTTGTAGTAATAAAATACATTGCATTTGTCATTTTAACAAATGAATTCTGCTTTTAAAAATTCCATACCAAATGGTGTATAACAGAGACATATGCATTGCATTTGTCATTCCAACAGATGGTGCTTCACAAACCTATGGAGTGATACATGTTATTACTTCAAATGTTTGTGATGTGCCATCTGTTAGAATGACAAATTATTACCACCTGCATTGCAAAATGCATTCCAATAGATGGTACACTGAAAAGGTTAAAGCTGAGGTCAACATCGATTATTTAAATTTCAGCTTGTCTTAGACGAGTAGCACAGCTAGTTCTTTAAGATTCTGGTATCATGTGTTTTTGCTGGAACAATCACAAAGATACATAGGATGCCCCAGAGTTCCAAAGAAATTTGTAAAAATGTTGTGAAATATTAACATGAACAAACACTTACGATTAATAATAATGACCATAGAGTATTTCATTATTATGGAATTCATTTGCGTGTAGACCTGAATTCCCTAGAGTTTAACATCACTGGTAATATTTTAAAGCTTTGCTTTTTCAGCCTCTAAAAATGAATAATGGGGAAAACAATCAATTATAAAGGACCTCCTAAGAGTATTTTTATTTCTAAGAAGTGCAAAAAAGCAAGTATTATGTTTTGCAAGTGTTTCACATGAACAATTATGAGCAAATATGTTTTAAAGAAAACCAGGAATGATGCATATCTATAATAATAATAATAATAATAATAATAATAATAATAATAATAATATCAGAGGTATCCATCACCTGAAGGCTAACGTTGAAAGGCTTTACATCAAGAGATGAGACGTGGTAGAGGACTTATTGAACTAAAATCTGCCTATGAATCATCCATCATCGGCCTAAGTGACTACATCAAGCTAGATAAAGACAAGTTTAATAGGCTAGTTAGAAATCATGATCCTGGCAAAGGTAAATATTCTCTCCAAAAAGAAGTTGAAAAAATCAAAGAGAAATACTTGAGGCAACAGACCGAAGCTCAGAATATGGAACTTCGGCTAAAAAACAACATATGTAAAGATAAAATAGAACTGCTGAAGAGCAAACCACTACATGGAAAATCTTTCGATCATTTGGAAAGATCATTTGTCAACATGCAGGCGTCTATGCAATGGCTTAGCAGTTCCCAACTAAAAGGAGAGACAGAAAGCTTCATTATGGCAGCACAGGACCAGGCACTTAACACCAAATACCACCAGAAGAACATCTTAAAACAGCCTGTAGATAGTAAATGTAGACTGTGCAACAAGGCAGAAGAGCATATTAGTCATATTGTTGCAGGCTGTATAACACTTGCACCTACTGAATATACATAGAGAAATAATAAAGTAGCCAGTTATGTACACTGGACTATGTGCAAGAATCTAGGGGTACAAGTGCCAGACAAGTATTATGAACACCAGCCAGAAAAGGTCGTGAACATCAACGATATCACCATCATGTATGATGTTCCAATAACAACAAATAGAACAATCCCAGTGAATCGTCCTGATATTGTGCTGCATAATAAGAAAGAGAGAACCTGCCTGTTGATCGATATAGCCATCCCAGCAGACTTGAACATCATGTTAAAAGAAACTGAGAAGATCAGTAAATACAAGGATTTGGAAATCGAGATTAGCAGGATGTGGAACTATAAAACTAGAACTGTGCCAGTTATAGTTGGAGCATTAGGTACATTAAAGAAAGATCATGATGAAAATTTTAAGATGTTCCCAGGCTATCCATCAGCTAGTGAAATGCAAAAGATTGCACTTATGGGCACTGCACACATCCTTAGAAGGGTGTTAGGGTAAATCACTTTGGCTTCTTCTTGTAGCCTGGATTTACCAGCTAATACAGCAAAGACATCATGCGAAAGGAAACAAACACTGAATAATAATAATAATAATAATAATAATAATAATAATACATTTTATTTATATAGCACAGCATTTCTCAACCTTTAAGTATTTGCGACCTGAATTTTCATAACAGTTTTAATCGCGCCCCCCCCCCAACATTTTTTTGAAATGTAGATGCATATTTTATTATACCTACTTAACTTTTGTCAACATTTATCTAACTCTATATTTATTGTTCTAGTATCAGAATGTAGTTTAAGTTAATTTGTTTTGGTTTCAATAGTTTTTTTCATATTTTTGATTCTTGTGTTCTTTTTTTCATATCTTCGCGCCACCCTTTTTGTTACTTCGCACCCCCCTAGGGGGGCCCGCCCCACAGGTTGAGAACCACTGATATTGCACCTTCCCCAAGCATTAGAAAATGCTTGAAGATTATTCTAATTAATGATGGTGCAATGACTAGCAATATTGCCACACTACTCTAATAGCCTGGATCAGAACTGTGGCTGAGTACTTCCATTCATTTTCCTATAGGACTTTTCATGACATACAGGCTTAAACTTTTTTGCAGCAATAATGCACTAAAATTACATTATTAAACAATGAAACTTTTGCATACACAAGTACACAATTTATGTTAAACACATTAAAGGCAAATTGATCCTAGCGATTAATATTTCACTAATAGTATAACTGAGATATGCCCATTTGACGAAGGAGTAGAAGAACACAGGAGAATACTGAGAAGAGAAGCTGAACAGAAGAGGGTCCGTACAGTTCACCATGATCGCCAAGCTTTTATATTTGCCCAGATGATTAAGAAGTGCAATTGAAAGAGCAGCAGTTGTCTGTAGGGAGTTTGAACATTCTCTAAGTGTCTCTGGGTTTTATCTACTCTTCATTTTCCTTCAGTATCCCAATAATTTGGTGGTCAGGGTGACTGGTAATTCTGTACTAATCAGAGAAGAGTGAGATGATGTGCATGTGTGTTTGAGTGTGTCCTGCAAAGGACTGCTGAATCATCTAGTTATGGTTCTTGCTTTGTAGAAAGATGAATACTTTTGAATTGATTATACTGTGATACTAGTGTTGATACTTCAGGTCAGCCTTTCTCACAATATTCATAATAGTAAGTTGCACATTCACACATGCAATAAAGAGCTCCACCTACCTATGCACTACATTTGAGCTGGGAATGGCCTACATACCTCTAAAAACAATGAAGATAAATGACTTTTATGTGCAGTTGCCACCTGTGCTAGAAGACCGGTTTGGTGATCCTCCACACTTTCATAATTATTTAAGCAACCAAATTCCACCCTTTCAATCACACTGTCATAACTCTCATAACTGATTGTGGGTTCTGCTTATGGTATGGTATCTCTTCCACATTTACTTGAAAGGTGGAAATGATAAGGTAGTAAGACCTGTGTTTGTGTTTTTGTTTTTGTTTTGCTATGAATGTTTTACTGCTTTTTAGACAAGTGAAGTTAAGAAAACAGAGTTTTTCGGAAGGTTACAAGAATTGGCTGGCTCCTGAGATTAAAAGTGATTAACTGAAAGCTTGAAGCACCTATACGTCAGAGGAGCTGGAAAGACACACATCTGTTATTTTCTGTACATCTTACCTCCATTCATCCAGGTTTAGGTCTGAGGGGGGTGGCTGGTGCCAATCCTAGCAGGCTGGAGCTCAAGGCAAGAACCAGCCCTGAATGGGACACCTTTCAATCACAGATACTCACTCAACTAATTTATAGTTTTCACTTCATGTATGTAATGTAAATATTTTTAGGATGTTTGAGGAAAATCAAAGGAACATGAGGGCATTTGGAAAACTTTTATATTCCACATAGGCAGTGGCCAGGCCTGGTATCTGAACCTAGGATTCTGGAGATGTGAGGCAGCAGTGCTAATCATTCCAGCACTTAGCGCCAATGCATGAATATTTATCTGTGTTAAAATTTTATATAAACTTGCAACATTTTGGATTGCTTTCTAAATTAATTCTTTAAAAGTATGAGGGGTGTTCAAATATTAAACAGGAATTTATGAGCTATGCTTTATTTATTGAATACAATGAAACAACTTACACACTGTATTTCCATATATTCTCCTGCCACTGCAATCCACTTGTTCCAGCATGCAGGAAGCTTCATAATCCCACAAGAGAAGAAGTCTTTTGAATGCATGTTGACCCATTCTTGCACAGCGTCAGTAAACTCCTCATTTGGCTTGAATTTCATCCCTCCTAAAAATTCCTTAAATGGACCAAAGACATGATAGTTCCTCTCTGAATGACTTGTACCCATCATACACTGTAGACTGAGAGAGACACTCATCCCCAAACTGTTTCTTAAGTCTCGAATAAATCTGAGATGGAATGACTCCTTCATTTGTCAAAAATTAAATAATAATTCGCTGTGGAATACTACTGTGTACCTCCTGCTCCGACATGTTGATTACAACTGACAGGAAGTGGGGAAAGAGCAGCTAGCACTACTAATGGCAAGTTCAAAGATGCATGCATTTGTCTAAGGAGTCAGGTCTACCTTGCACTCTTTACGTATAAGAACAGAGCATAACAATTCCTGTTTATAACTGAACACCCCTCGTAATTCCCTGATTCTTTTATTTTTATTAACTAAATGTTGGAGTACTCCATCCAGGCTTTCAATCTTGTGTGCTCTATTCTCGGTGATGTCTTTTGCTCCTTGTTGCGTCTCATTTCCTGTCAAGAAATTTATATCAATTACTGGCCCTCATTTGAAATATTCTACACTTAACAGCAACAAGAAGTTTATTTTTGGATACCCAAATCACACAATGAATGCCTTGAAGGGCTTTAACAGGCCCTGTTTAATTATCAGCCCCCCAGGTTTGATAAAAAAAAACCTTGCAGGAAAAAATTAAAGAAATCTTGGGAAGGGCAGCTCAAAGGGAGACCCCCTTCCTTGGTAGGTTAGATGTGCAATGGGTGTCAAAAAATAGGATCGATACAACGCAGAAACCCGAATACAAGCAGTCCTCTTCTCAGAGCTAGATTGCCTATCTGTCATTTCCACCTCAGAAATACAATAGTACAATATAATCTGTTCTTGCCACATGCTCCTAAGCAATAATTCTCAAGGCAAATGCAAGAAAAGATAAAAAAAAAACAATAACTAAATACCAAACTAGCACACATAAAGATGCAGATTTGTTAAAATACACAGAAAATGGAAGCAGAGATGCAGTGTACAGCTAATCATCAGCACCAGGCAGGATGCGGCAGACTAAAGTAGTGAGGCCTCAACTTGGATTTAAAAGCTGAGACTGAAGGGGCATCTCTTCTAATAGCAGGCAGACCATTGCACTGCTTTTGGGCCCAGTAACTAAAAACTGAACCTCCCACTGCTATCTTAATAATCCTTGGAATCATAAGCAGGCTGGCATCTTGAGATCTTAATGGGCGTCTAATGTGCACTTAGCAAGACGGCTCAGCAGACGACGTTCCTTTACAGCCAAATTCTGTCAAGTACCCTTCCATCAGGATGGACACTAGCTTCCCAGAAAACTGACCAAAATGTTTTTTTTTGACGAAGTGGAAGGAAGGAAATATGTTAGCCTGCATAGTGGCTAAGGTACTGTACTCATAGCTCAGTAGTGTCCAGAAAGAAAATAAAATAGAAAAGGTGGAAGAAAACATGTTGTTTCCCTGATGTTTTTATTTAGCATTATGTTCTGTCAAGCTGTGAAGGTTATGCTTTTTTATTGACTGGCTAAGCATTTAAACCTACAGATTGATAGCAGCCCACACTGCTGTTGTTGAGGAGGCGTGATGTACAACACTGAGGCTTTCTGAATGTGTATTTAGGAATGCTTGGCAGGGTGCTCTTTGCACATTCAAGGTATTGACTGCATGCTTTTATGTTTTAACAGAATAATTCCAAAGAAAAAGTCTCTGAGCGAGAGACATGGTGGAGAAGCTCGCTAACAGTAAGAATCTTTCTTATTTACTATTTCACAATTTGTACCTTATTATCATACCAAGAGAAATTCTTTGGAATGAGGTGTGTCCACATTCCAGAGTTGCACTAGAATGTAACTGCCAAAGTCATTTTTTTAGGCTAAACATCTTCCCGATTTCAGTGTGTCACAATGTTGGCACTTAAGGATGCATGCCTTACCTGTTCTGTGCAAGATGAAAAGTATTGTTTCCTCATTCTTTTGTGTTTGTATCGAGATTAAAATGATTTACATCTCTCAGCCTCTACTCATCTTTTCTTAAAGAGGTGTAGGTACCCCTTTTTCTTACAAGCCATGTCTTCTTCAACTGCTCAGCTTTAAGGTCAAATAAACCTATACTTGGTCAGGTTCTTTCCTTTTCTAATATGACTAAAGCTGTAGTAAGTGATGAGCTTGCATAAGTTTGCTGGGGCAAGAGCATCACTGGGATAACACAAGGAAATGCAGTCACCAGACAAGAGAAGAAAGCAGAATGGTAGAAGGTGAGTGGTCGTCAATTGCTAGTGTGGAAACACAGTGGCTGTTAGGGAACAGTATGTTCTGTACTGGCGCTACATGAGTGACCAAAGCAAGAGCTCTCTATTGTAGGAAAGATAGCACAGAGGAAGAACAAAACGGAAGAGGAGAGGAATATGGAATGGTTTTGAGTTCAAATGCAGAAGCATTGTTACATAGAGGTTCTGGCACCTGTCTAATTGGACCTAAGAAGCTATTTGTTTTCATAATAAGCATCTTCTTCCTTTGTTAACCCTCCTTTATTTGTAAACTTGAGTGGTTAGGCCCTAATTTGTTCATGGTTGTGCACAGTGCCAACTGGTAGCTCTGTTAGACTCTGTATATTTTATCTACTGAGGGTTCGCAGGATCTCCTTAAGGTTACTGGATATCATAACCGGCCTGTACACTGGTACTGTGAGTGCTGTGCAGAGTGGAGGCAGAACCTTTGTGTTTTTCCCAGTTCATTCTGAGGTTTGTCAGGGGTGTGTTCTTGCTCCTACTCTGTTCAATGCTTGCATGAACTGGGTGTTGGGCAAGGTCATAGGGTCCAGCGGCTGTGGGGTATCTGTTGGTGAAGAAAGATTCACGGATCTTGACTTTGCTGACGATGCTGTGATCTTCGTGGAGTCAATGGAGGCTCTGATCGGGGCTCTTGAGAGACTGATTGAGGAGTCTGAGTGTCTGGGCTTGCGAGTGTCCTGGATAAAAATCAAAATCCAGGCCTTTAATGAACTCTGTGGCACAGCCATCAGCAGTGTGTCTGTTTGCGAAGAGAGTGTCGACCTTGTCAAGAAGTTTAGTAACCTTGGCAGTGACATTCATGTCTCTAGTGACTCTTCCTATGAAGTCAGTAGACGGATTGGGAGAGCATTGGGGGTCATGAGGTCGCTTGAAAGGGGTGTGTGGCGCTCCCAATATCTATGCAAAAGGACGAAGGTCCAAGTCCTGGTGCTTCCTGTCTTGCTATATGGTTGCAAGACATGGACGCTATCCAGTGACCTCAGATGAAGACTGGACTCCTTTGGTACTGTGTCTCTCCGGAAAATCCTTGGGTACCGCTGGTTTGACTTTGTGTTAAATGAGCAGTTGCTCATGGAGTCCCGAATGAGGCACATTACTTGCATTGTGAGGGAGTGTCAGTTACGGCACTACAGCCATGTGGCACTTTTCCCTGAAGGTGATCCAGCTCATAGTATCCTCATTGTTGGTGACCCAAGTGGCTGGACCAGGCCAAGGGGTTGCCCACATAACACCTGGCTGCGGCAGATAGAGGGTAATTTCGGAGGGTGGGACTGGACTGCATATCTGCCTGGGGATTTGCCAACCGGGATGTTTCGTTGTGTGGTGGGTGTGGCAATGCACTATACCAGTGCATGCTCCCCAACTTGACTTGAATTGATATACAGAACATTAAAGTTCTGGATGGTACGAGGTTGCAAAGGTCAGAAGTGGCATAAGGTAACTTTGGAGGTAACAGCTTTTCATAGCTTGCATTGGAGCTCATTTCTAATGCTTTAAAGGAATCATTTTGAGGGTCAGGGTGCACACTATAGATCCCTAGTACCCATATTGCAAGGAGGTGCATTAAAGGTCCACACGTCTAGGTTATGCTCCTTCACTGCTTGCCCTTCCCTAATTGCTGCAAAGGATTTCTTTTTCCCTTTTGCCGGTTGCAGAAGTTAGCTCAACTTTCTTCAAGACCCTCACGTGAACCCTCTATTATTAAGTACTAAATATTTCCACAGCACCAGGGCACATCCTGAGCATAATGGGAATACTGTTCCTTGGACAAAATCCATTAAGGTCCAGTAATGGGAACAAACAATTCCCTGGCATGACATCATTCCTTCTTGACATGGGCCTTGTTCTTCCTCCTTTTCAGAAACCCATGCTATGGTCTCTCTGTTTCAGTATATATAGTGATTAGATTATATAATGAAAATGCTTTGTTATTTTTCTTTTCTAAATTATCTATTTAGATCACAGCAGTTAATTATGTGATAGTTGTTTCTAGGATTAGTATACAGTATAGGAATAGACAAACTGATATGATATTGTCAAATTCCTACTGAATGAGGATGCATCACTGTTGAAGATATGTGTTCAAGACAACCTTGTCTGTTTATTCAAATGCCACTTTCTAGCTTATCTGTTTGACATGCAGTTTACTTGGTGCATCTGCTTATCATCCTGATTCGTCTGGTTATGACAAAGTGGCACATGGCTGCTTCACAGCTCCAAAATCCTTCATTCAAATTCCAACCCAGCCACTGTCTGTTTGTGATCTGTATGGGTTCTCTGTGGGTACTCCATATGCCAAAGGCTTTTATATTAAGTTATTTGGCAACTGTAAATTTGCCTTTTAATGCATCCCATCCTCTGTTGGATCTAGCACAGCACCAGAACAGACTTTTAATCCCTGCACATTTTAAGGGAAAAAGTATCCTCAGAATATTCTTCAATGAAGTAATTAACGGAGCCCTTAATGTGTGACTTTAAAACGGTAGCCAGTTAAGAACGTTTTAATATTTATACGTTAGCGTGATTAACAACAATTACAAATTTATATAGGAATTGCTCTTACAGACAGCAACCTCACAGAGTCCCGGGTTTTGAATCTTGGACTGGTCATGGTGTGGACTTTTTATTTTCTGCCAGCACTTACATGTGTTTTTTTTTTCCTACGGATTTTCTTCCACATTCTTCAGGTGTGTGTGTGTGTGTTAGGCTAATCAATGACTCTAAACCAGTATATGTGTTTGAAGTAATCGACTGGGACAGTTTTAGAATCCTGGATTTGCTCCAGTTTTTTTTCAAGGTTCCAGCTCAGAACTGAACTAAATGGCTTCAATGATGGAAGGATGAATATTTAAGACCAACTAATTTTTAAGCCTGATTGTTTTTGAGCGTCTTTTAATTCACTCTGACACTGACGGTTCCTGATGCCAAATAAATAACATTTATACTGAAACTTTTAAGCTAATGAACTTTTTGTTATTTTCATGAAAACATTCAAACATTGCAGTTTGAATGTGTACCCTGCTTTTATATGCTGTCTTTAGTAAGACTGATTTTTTTATATCATAACTAAAATAGAATCTTATGCGCATCTCCTATAACCAAGTATGATTTGTCACATTGTGAGTTGTCAGATAGTCCAGTTTTGTGTTAAGCTTTGTAAAATGTGTGTATGAAATTGTCTGTCGCTTTTTACTTTCTCATATACGAAGTACAGGGAAAGTATTGTAATCATCCAAAGATTCAATGTCGAGATTTTGGTGAATCTCGACGTTTTAGACCTCCTTGACTTTCTCGTATACAAAGTAAAGGGAAAGTATTGGAATCCTCCAAAAATTCCATTTCGAGATTTTGATGAATCTCGATGTTTTAGAATTCCCTGAGTCCGAAAAGACCATTTTTTGGAATTATGTCTGTGTGTCTGTACGCTTTCACTTAGGTCAACCAAATTTTGCATACACGTATTACGTACAAAACGTAGATTTCTGTCAACCTTTGAGCTATTTCTGTTAATAGGAAGTGGTATTTTTTTATTCATGCAGCTGCACAGTTGATTTATTCAACTTTACTTTTAGAATAATTGTTCAACATATTATTAATTTGATTTGATTTGTTGTTGATGGTTCTTTAATGTACATAATATAAAAATATAATCATTGTCTTATGGTTTACTCTTCAAATATCCATCCCCATATTTGAGTGTTCAAGAAAGTCTAGGGGAGACCACTGCCAAATTTTTTTTGTAGAAATCAATTTATTTTCATGTCTATGTTTATTGTACAACATCTCATTCTCACATCAGATTAGTCTCACAGTTTAGTCTTTTTGTGTCTTAGACTATAGCTTCACTTTCTTTAGCACTTGAAGTACTTTCTTCAACCAATAAACGCTCATTCACTTTCTCTGCACTGTTATATGTAGAAAAAACGTCAAGCAATCATTTGGTAGTTTGACACAGTTTTATATTCTCACTTATTTATTCTCACAAATAAAATGTCTTCTTTCTGGTTGTGTAGACATGTCCCTCCATCAAGAGTGGAGAGTGACTGAGTCATCTTTCAATGAACCACAATAGGAAAGAATAAGCTGAACTCAGCCATGATAAACATTTCTACAGATGGGTAAAAGCTGAATAGTAATATGCAATAGAGACCCCCACATGACTGGGACTTTTTGCTTTCACCTTAAACATAGCATAGACACAGAGATTTAAACACATGCACACAAACACACACATGCATGCAGAGGCAGCATGGGGAGTGTTTATGGGACCGCATTTATTGAGGATCTTCCCAAAAGTGTATTTTACTCACTCTCATCCCTTCCTTTGTGGTTCTCTGTCCTACCGCCTGCCTGTGTAGGAATCCGCTCTTCACTTCAGTCTCAATAAATGTGTTACCAAATTCAACTTTATAAGTGCATACTATCATTTAGCCATGACTTTATAGGTTCACACTAACTACTGTTCACATCCTGCTAGAAGAGTCGTGAACTATAAAATTCTGCCTTCCAGTAGAAACATTCACTTCTCCAGAAGAAGGTCTGTCACGTGTGAGTGGCCACCAGATGGATATCTTAGGTGGTGTTCTTTAACTCTGGGTCTATTAGTGCCTTCCTGAAGTCATAAGGTGTTTCATGGGACTGCTTCATATAACCTTCTGCCCCTAGAAAATACAGCAAGTCACTGACAGACTCTTTAGTTTGCCTCAAAGACCCATAACCAGATACCTATACCAGCTTTCATGATCTGTTTTTTGTTTGTGAGGAATCTCCTGTTCCTGGCACCTATCATATCCGAAGCTTTATTGAAGATGCAGCGATGAATCCTGTGAGGAAAACCTATGGCTTCAAAGGGGAAGGCAGGAAGAAATACGCCGGCGTCATTCGAAAAGGAGATCTTTTACTTCCTGGTGCCTATGCTTATGCTGATTTTATACAACATGCTGAAAAACAGCGTGTCACTTACTCTTTCCGGAGCTGCACTAGGTCAAAGTGCCCTATAGTAGGCGTCACAGATAAGGTAAGAGAATAGCAGGTAAAGAAGAAATGAGGGGTTTGAAAGTATTCAAAAGAAGTTTATAAAAAAAAAAAGAAAGCAGCTTTTGTTTTCAAATTGATGAAGAGTTCTCATATTCATGCTTTTGTTACTTTTTGTCTAAATTTGTGAGAATCTCTTGCAGATTGGTGTATACATTTTTATTTCCTAGTATTTACTGAAAAATAAACAGAGATACCTTGGAAGTTGCATTATTGTAGGATTTGTTAAAAACACAAAACTTTCAAAAAGAATCAATACATATTTTGAAAAGAGACCCCTGTTATGACTTAACCACCTGCTCAGTTTACAGAACACCATATTGCAAGACCATTCATATTTGTACGACACTTAACTAGTTAGGATAACCTGTGATACCCGCTAAATACATGGCAGGTTAGGGGTATTTTCAATTATTTGGAAGGTGTTTCAGAGTTAATTTTAACATATTTTTACTTTGAGGTTATTGCCCTTGTTTTCTCACTTTGGTTTATCTTTCATGTTGTTTGTACGAGTTCTGCTATGAATGGCGATGAGTTCTTTCATTATACTCTGTGCTTCTAGGATGTGCCCTGGCCCCCTTGTAAACTTGTCTGTAACACAAAGGGTTAAAGACGACTGTTTAAAAAATGATACCGTTTGGAGATGTCCACTGAGCAGGTGGATTTTATTTTGCTACTTTAAATCTGATAAACCTAACGTCATAATCAGTGCCACTTCATCTTGCAGATGTTAAGGCAAATTTTTACTGTCACGGGGTACAAGAAGTAGTAGTGCATACCACACAAATATTCTATCAACTCAGGAGTATTAAACAAAGAGACCTAAAACCAAATATGCCAATTTAATGTTTAAAAGCAGAGAAGTTATTATCTTGTGTTGCTAAAGTGATTAAAATGAGGCCCAAAACAAGAAGAAACTACTTCTAATACCATTTAAGGCCAAATCACTCAATGTGAACCTGACACTATTAAGGTGCACACTGGTCTTTTACAAGTGGTCTTTTATACCACTGTTTGTGCCTTGGCAGTTATTTTATTATGTTTATTTTATGCTTGTTCATGCCAACTTTATTATTATTACGTGCCTATGTGGTCTTAGATGCAAAAGCTTGCAGACTGAAGGAACAGAAAGTGTAGCCTCCATTTTTCAGGTCACTGAATCCCTTTTCCTTTATTGCAGGATGTCAATATTTCCCCTTGCCAGTATAATCTAATGGAAAAGCCAGTAATCAAGACTCCTTGCAAGTATGTAAACTTGGAAAGGCTATTTTTACCCTGAAAGATTTCTTATTATTCTAAACTAGTGGCATCATGTTAACCATAATTCATTTGATTTTCTCAGGCATGTGATGTTTCGCTCTGCAGTACAACGTTTTCCAACTATTTACTTTACACCAGTGAGTATTTACATCATTCTTGTTTGCTGAATGCATAGCTTTGAATTGATCGACTCATCCTTCAAGTTCTACTTACAACCTGCATCTTGTATGCCCTGCATTATGCCACTCTTACCTATAAATTGTGCCTGTCTGGATGACAGGGATGAGATTCTTTCTTTAGACTGCTCTAATCCCTAATTTCTTTGTCTCTCCTTTATAATTGTGTGATTTTTTTTTGTGTGTTTCTGGAGCAAAGTGACTTCCTGATATTGACAGAAATGATATACAAAGTCACAATATTTGTGATGTTAGGACTCCAGCAGCAACCTTTTGAGGCAGTTGGTATCTGTTAATACAAATCCAAATAAAGTGTGCCATCAGTTTAGTATTCAGGGGTCTGAGATGGCTATGTTGGGTCATATTCTGGAGCCATTAAGCAAATGATACAATTACATTTTAATTTTATTTTACATATGAGAGGCATAGCTCAGCTAGCTGTTAACAATTGTTTTATTATAGCTTCACAGATGATCGCATAAGATGTTCATTGAATTGTCAGTAATGGAAAGGTGAGAGTTAAACATTAATAAAAGTAAATAAGTAATATTGTCAGATTTTTAAAGAGTGACTCTAAACGGTTGTAATTGTTATGTTATTGTGTTGTAAATAAGGTTCTAACAGAAGGAGGCTTAGGCAAATCGCTTTACCCCGCTTGACTCTGTGCTGCTATACTTTACAGTGCCTGCCTTGCAGCTCATTCTGTTTTGTCAGAGTTCCCCTCTGCATCTACATTACTTTGACTTAATTTCTTTACCTAGCAAGAAGTAGAGACCCCATATTAAGAACAGAGTGAGAGAGGTGTGAAAGCTTCTGTTTGATCTTGAGGAAAATGATTACTGTATAAAAGAATTTTTTGTGCTATAGTCTGAGATGTGACTTGACTAGGTAGTGAAACTCTCAAAGGACCTTCCTTTTAAATTCCTTAAGTTCAGGGCATTAATAAAAGGTCAGACAGAGACAGACAATCGCTTTTTTATATATTGGTTGTGAATATGTGAATATGTTGTGAGTACTCATCGTTTGAATGTTCCTGTGTGATATACAAATGTATTTATCTTATATATAAACATCTATGCATGGAAGTGTGTGTGTCTGTCCATCCCGGAAGTGAGAGGTGGAATCGGGGTAAGGGCTCCGCCTCCGAGGAAACAGAAAACTCGCTTAGCTGCTAACAAGACAAGCAAGGCCAGTACGTCAGCAAAACGAAACCTCAGAAAAAAGACAAAGTCGCTTAGCCACTAACATCGCAAAACGGTATCACTTTTACTTTTCCTCCTGCCGCTAATATACAAGCGAGGCAAGCACGTCGGCAAAACAAAACCTCCGAAGAAAAAGTCACTCGCTTAGCGGTAATACAGAACAGAGGCGAGCACATAAGCAAATGGTATTCCTTTTACTATTCCTCCCGCCGCTAATACACAAGCGAGGCGAGCATGTCGGCAAAACGAAACCTCCTGGGAGAGAGACGCCCAGAGTAGTTTCTTTCAATTACCTGACATCTCTAAATTTCAGTTTTTTTCTGACAATTTCAATAGTTTCTAGGACCCCAGGCTTTTTACAGCATGGGCTTACACAGCTAGTTAATGACTAAAATACTTGGAAGTACATGTGAAATAATAGGTGCTACTCTAATGAAATTGATTAATTCATTGATGTGAAAAGTAGTTAGTGGCAATGTCTGATGTTGCTGGTGCTGTATACCATAATTACCAAATGTTTAACTTGTAAAGCACTTTGTGATAATAACCATGATGAAGGATACTTTATAAAATAAAACTTAATTCACAGATTGATTTGTGAAATATTTTAAGAAAAAAGTATCACATAAAGATGTAGTGTGGTGTGTTGATATGTGTATGTGTGTGTGTCTGTGTGTACTTTTATATAAACACAAAAGTAAAGAGGGAAGGTCCTAATGTTATGCAATACCATACAATACAGTTTAAAATCACACAAGAAGTGCCGCAATGGGCTTTAACAGGCCCTGCCTTTTGACAGCCCCCCAGCCTTGACATTCTAAGAAAACAAGGAAAAACTCTCAAAAAGAAAACCCTACTAGGGAAAAAAATGGAAGAAACCTTGGGAAAGGCAGTTCAAAGAGAGACCCCATTCCAGGTAGGTTGGGTGTGCAGTGGGTGTCAAAAAAAGGGGTAAATACAATACAATACACAGAACAGAACACAAGTAATCCCCAATACAGTATAATAGTGAAATAGAAATATTACAAGTACACAGCAGAATTCAACACTAGATGATATCACATAATATGATTTGGATTTGTTCAGGATGGTCTCCAGGTCCAAAGTGAATGGGGTCTTCCAGTGTCTTGGCTCTTTTAATGAAGGAAGGACAGAAAAGGGTGGATTCTGGATAAGGCAGAAGAGGAAGTGACATCATTGGTCTTCCAGTTCAGAAGCCTCCAGACTATGGGATGAAGAAAATTATTTCACCTCCTTCTGGTCTGGGGTACTACTGCTTACATTTTTAGAGTCTTGAATGTGGCACCCAAGCGCACATTCATGACAATGTATATACCAAAGATGGCCAACTCCATCCCTGGAGAGCTGCAGTGGCTGCAGGCTTTTGTTCCAACCCAGTTGCTTAATTAGAAGCCAATCCACACCAATAACAGACCTTATTTGAGTTTCATGGCTTGTTATTGTTTTAATTCTACCATGTCAGTTCATTCTTAAATCATAGATTTTTTCCTTTTCTAATGATACATGTATGACTCAAGTGATTTGAAGCCTAAAACAGATGAGTAATTTTCAGTTCACTTTCTCTTCAGTTTCCTTCTGAGTACTTAATTAAATCAAATAATGAATGATGAATACACAAGGGTGGAAATGGAGAGAAGCTAGATGTAAAACTGCTAGTTCCTTTGTCATTTGCATCTTATTGTTAATAAGGAGCAGTTAAATAATGAATATAGCTATTTAAGACTACAATAAGCAATTAAGGGTTCAAAATATTGACAAGTGGGACAACTAAAATGAAACAGCAAAATGTCACTTGAGCAATAAGAGCTTCATCAGCAATGAATGATTGGGTTGGAACAAAAACCTGAAGCCACTGTGGCCCTCCAGGACCAACATTGCTTATGAAAAAGCAGTCTTATATAGCAAATAAATTAAATGAAGGTGATTAGTAGCAAAAACTAGTCATTAATTTAATTAGTGGTTCAAATAAAAGCCTGTAGCCAGTGTGGCTTTCCAGGATCGGTGTTGGCCACCCCTGGTATGTACTGTATGCATACTCTTTGTATGTGTGTTGGAAAAGGACAAAGCAGAGAACAAAATGAGGGTTGGGATTTTGGAGGATGCTCCATTGAATTTAGGTGTCTGAAACACAAAAGAACAAGCACAAGCATGCAATACAATGTAGTGGTGTCCAGCCATGATCAAATGAAAAGGTCTCGGAGGTATGGAGCATCAATATCTTGTGCAGCTGGTTCAGGAGTGAATGCCTTCAGGTGGTAGGTCTCATTCTAGAAGGGGTGGGGCTTGTGATGACTTGGTGGAAGTGATGTCACTGGTCCTCCAGGGATTTCTCCTCATGCACCCAGCCTCCTCCTCCTCCTTTAAAGGATAAATGGAACAATTGTTACCGACAGTGTCACCTTCTTATCCTTCCCCCATATTCTTTTATACCAAAACCAATGAATTGCTGCCCATGCTCATGATTCTGACAGTGTGTAAAGGTCTGTTTTGAGGTTAGTGGGCGCTTATTTGTACCTACAGGTGTTGTCTGTATTTGTGCATGTACTTTGTAAGTGGTGTGTATTTGCATATGCCCTCTTGATTAAATTGAATATTTTAACAAAAAAGAGTGTTAAACAAATTCTTCTGAACAGCACTCCTTTTTAAATATTTCTTATGTATCATGTTACTGGGTGACTTGAGCATACAGTTGTATTGATCTGTTTCTAAAGCAGTAATCACAGCTTTACTTGCGGTTTCTAAATTCAATAAATGCACTTTTATATTTAATGCAGCACATGGATTTTTTATTTTTCTGGATACCGATGAAAATTGTTCACCATTTTGGAGACCTGTTTTTTGCCATTCAGAATATATTTGTAAAGGGTGCCTATATTTGAAAAAATATTAGAGTATATGCACAGTCTCATGCTACCAGCAGGTTATACATTTGCCTACCTTTGATGGTATACAAAATTCTTTTAAGCATCAATTACTGTTTATTTCACATTATACTGAACTTTTTACTCTTTCAACATTTTTTTTTTTGAAATCGTAGAATTAAAAACCAAACCTCATTACAAAGGGCAGAAATTTCTCTTCATTTAAAGCAGTCCAGACAATACCGGCAACATGGCACTTAAAAACAACATTTAGAAATATTTTGAAGCATTTCCAGATATTTGTAAATTGATAATATATGTTTAAGAATACATTATTAGATTTATTAAAGGATGTGTCTTCAAAGTGTTTTTGCCTCTCGATTTTGTGATGTTGTTTATAGCGGATGGCACTGTGTAACGTAATTTTTTTGATGTATAAATTTCATTTTGACAATGCTGATAGTTCAGGTATATACACCAACTAGTTACTTTATTAGGCACATATACCTTTTAGCTAGTTTGCCCTATTTCTGTATTGCGCCCTCCCCCAACATAACCTATCGTCTATGGGGGAGGAGCAAAAGCTTTTGATTCGTCAAGAATTTTGATCTCCTTTTTTCGATGGATCTTGACGTTTTAGGGTTCCCTGATACTGAAAACCTTGATATCTCAATGATAGGTGTGTGTCTGTCTGTGTGTGTGTGTATCTGTGTGTCACAGCTTCTTGAGGATGGTATAGAGCTAAAACTGTTAGACATAAAAATACCAAACTTGAAAAGCAAATCTGTTATGAGATGACAATATGCTGATTCATTTTTGAGCCAAATCATGCAAGAGAAAGAGGCACTCTAGAGAAACCCTCCAATACCGTAATTCTGCAATTAATTATGAATTTTTCTCATCAATTGCTATTGTAATGACCTATATTATGATCAGAAAGATCATCATCAGAGCAGTAAATAATTACTTAAAATGTAATATAGTATCTTAGTTCCTAGGATGCAAAGCCTACTGACGCTCACATCCGAATTTTTTCTCTCATTAGAACGTGTATGCAATCTGAAGAAGATGTTCACACTCCAGTTAGTTCCTATTTTTTGCACGGCTTGTTCCATGTTGTCTTATGGATTTGTCATTTAAAATTTTCTGCAGTGAGCTGAGTTTGTTGTCATTTTCCTGGACTTTTATAGTTTTGTGGCAAGGAGTTTGCAAGCCCATTTGTAAAGGGGTATACTGTCACCTAGAATGAATACCTCTAATCGTCAATGGTATTTTTCCTCATCCTATGGTATTCAAGCATTACTCCAAATGTCACTACCATTCTGAATATTATGGTACCTGGCAAGTTTGACAAGTGGCCTGACGGAGTTTTGGGAAAACATGCTTCCTCTCACAAGCGTATGTAGATCAGCAGAAGTACAACCAACAAGATAATGTTTTTTCTGCCCTTTGGCATCCATTATTATTTATGTTTCTTTTCCTACTGCAAACACTCCTTCTTGTTTTTACCTGATAGTAGTGAAACATGATTGGGTCATCAGCCCCATTGATGACAAGGTACAATGGGTTCTGCTTTCTGATACATGTGTTTCATCACCTACTTAATTCTTTATCCTTGACAATTTGTGTCATGAATTCTCTCACACAAGCAATCTGTTAGCAGCTCGCTACCCACTTTTAACTTTATAGTCTGTATGAGGATGCAGTGAATGCATAAATATTCACTAATTAGTGTGTCGTCTTCTGTTTTCTTTGAGATGTGTTCCATACAATAAAGAAAATCCAGTCATGACAGTTGAAGGGACTGAGTTGAATAAAGAATTATTTACTTGCTTGATTTGTAATATGATTTATAATAGCACTCTTAGGACAGGACACCATAGGTTATATGGTGAGAAAAACAAAACATCTACAGGGCAGATTAAACAGGCTTGGCCTTTAAATGCACAGCTGGCTTTAGTTGCACTAAAAACAAAAGAGCTCTTTTTGAAGCTTAGGAAAAAAAAGCCATTCTGAGAAATTAAACACCCAAAAGACCTGCCTGTCAGTGCTTGGACCTTCGTAGTTAGTTGTTATATATGTCTAATTTTTCCATCCCAGAGCACAGTCTTGTTTGAATGATTATGTTAACCACAGTGGGGTGAAAAAGGCTGTAGTGAAAGCAACACCTTTTTTTTGTCATAATTTATTTTTGATTTTTACATACAGTATTTTTCCAAAAATCAAGCAAATTCTGCAAAGGGCTGCAGAAACTGATTTTCATGCTCCTGTCACAGCATTCATTTGCTGTTGAGTGTATTATGAGTAAAATTGTATATAATGGGTGGTAAAGAACGTTCGCTGTGCTGAAGCATCTGAACTTCCTCATGAGCTTCCTCAGATGCATGAGCTCTGTAAATTTCGAAATGACTGCCAGAGCACTGTATGAGTCAAGTTTAGTTGCTTTGCAAGTGCCATTCTTATCTCACGTTACGTAGATTACATTATTCATTTGAGGTTCTGCTGAGCAGTTTAACTCTTAATGTAGGACCAGACATGCAACCTCCCTACTGCCCTTTTGAATAGAGTGCAAATGTAGGGGCTTACCACAGTAGCTTCTCAGAATTTCAGTGATATGTGTGCAAAAGTGATTCAAGAGTTTGGGGATCTTTGAGAATATTTTCTATCTGGATTGCAGTCATTTGTTCCCTATCTTACTCACTTC
>JANRMT010000064.1:409-35328 GCA_026402145.1 Polypterus bichir lapradei | reverse complement strand
AGTCAGTCAGTCAGTCAGTCAGTCAGTCAGTCAGTCAGTCAGTCAGTCAGTGAGTGAGTGAGTGAGTGAGGGCTTTGCCTTTTATTAGTATAGATAGCAGGTTTATTGAGGTGGTCATTTAACTGCATAATGACTGCCTTCTCTAGAATTTTACTTAAGAAGGGCAGGTGAGAGATGGGGCTAAAATTTTCAAAGGCAGAGGGGTCGAGATTATTTTTCTTGAGCAGGGGCTTAACTACAGCAGTCTTAAGACAGTCTGGGAAGACCCCCGTATCTAATGATGAATTTACTATGTCAAGAATATCATCAATTAGCACGCCCGATACTTCCTTGAAAAACCTTGTTGGTATTGGGTCAAGGACACAGGTGGAGGGTCTCAGTTGAGAGATTATTTTATGTAAATCAGGTAAATCTATCCTGGTTAAAGAGTTTAATTTGTTTATAACGGAGTACTGGGGCTCAGGAGGATCGGCAGTGTTGGGGAGATGTACGATGTTATTTCTAATGTCATTGATTTTTTGATTGAAAAATACAGCGATAGCCTCACAGGTTTCACTGGAGGTATTTTGGAGGCATTCCTTTGAGTTACCTGGTTTAACAGACAATCAATCGTAGAGAATAAGACTCTGGGATTACTAGCATTGTTATTTATAATCTTAGAGAAATAGCAGCGCCTCTCAAGACGGACTGTGTTATTGTATTCTGTTATTTTAACTTTTAATATTTCATAGTGGATAGTTAGTTTAGTCTTCCTCCATTTACGCTCAGCTCTACGACATGTTCTCTTTAAATCAGACACTCTTTGGGTCTTCCATGTTATAACAATGCTAGAAGATTTTTTAACTGTCTTTTCAGGTGCGACTCTGTCAACAGCAGCTCTCACTTTAGTATTAAATCTTTCCACCTTACTATTTACATTATCCTTGCTATTGTAGTTAGCACTATAAACAGACTGATTGCTTAGAATGTTTGTAAGTTTTAAAGCTGCTGATGAGTCAAAGAAGCGTTTTTTAACAATATGCTTCTCATGAGTGTTTTCTGTCATTATTTCTATACTAAAAAGTAAAAGAAAATGGTCTGATAGACGAATATCAATGACCTGCTTTATATCAACTTTTAGTCCTTTAGTAATTACTAAGTCTAACGTACGACCTGCTTTATGTGTAGGCTGATTAACGAGCGTCTCAAATCAAAAGAGTCCACGAGGTTCATGAATTCCTTTACTTTTAGGTCACACTGATTATCGATATGAAAATTAAAGTCGCCGATTATTAAGAGTGTGTCATAGTTCGTAATTAAAATTGACATTAAGTCTGAGAATTCCTCATAGAAGGACGCGTTAAATTTAGGAGGTCTATACACGGATAATACTAGAATGTGAGAATCTCCATGAATAACAACGGCGAGATACTCAAAGGACTTGAATTTACCAAAATTGACATCTTTACATTTTAACCGTCTTGAGTAAATGTTAGCTAGTCCGCCACCTCTCTTTCCTTGGTGATCCACACGAGTAAAACTGTAATCTGGAGGTGCAGATTTGATTAAAACAGCTGCGCCATCTGAGCTAAGCCACGTTTCACAATAAAATCAATTTTTCTATCACTAATAAGATCGTTGATAAAAAAACGTCTTGTTAGTTAAAGCTCTAACATTTAATAGTGCCATATTTAATGTTTCAGAGGGGCAGAGATAAATACTATGTACGTTATTGATATTTGGAACAGGAACTAAGTTATTTTTATTAGCGCCGCTCTGTGTGTATGTTTTGTTTAATCTATAATCTATTTTTATACTTTTAATACATTGTTCATCTAAAGTAATAATTTTAATTAAATTATTGGTGTTTATGCCGTATTGCCTACATTTTCTACGTGCATTGAGATTGGTTATTACAGTATTAATGTTGTGCACTTTTACAGAAGATTTTATTAAACACTTATCATGTCCTAGCACAATAGTAGCATTTCGGAAGGGGTTAAGAGCAGAGATAGATAGTCAAGATAAACGAATTACCTTAGATATGTTTTCGGAGAGGACCCGGGCGCCGAAACTGTTCGGATGCAGGCCATCTCGCTTGAAGAAACGTGGCCTTTCCCAGAAGGGGTCCCAGTTGTTAATGAAACCGATGTCTTGATTCTTGCAGAAGCCATGCAGCCAGTTGTTTAATCCTAGCAGATGACTGTAGTACTCGTTTGATCATCTGAGGAGAGGTAGAGGACCCGAAATGAAGATCTTTGCCGATGGGGTCCTCTCCTTCGTGTCTTTAATTAGTGCTGTGAAGTCAGCCTTGAGAATTTCCGACTGTCGTGCCTTATGTCATTCACGCCGGCGTGCAATACAACAGCTCCAACTGCCCTCTCCTTCTGCTTCTCGTAGATTGCCGGTGCGCGTCTCATCACATCCAGGGCTCCTCAGTCCTCCAGGCGCCCCCTTGTGGTGGCCATGGACCCCAATAGGGTTGAGCTTCCATGCTCGGTTCCCGTGGCCCCCATACAAACCAGGGCGGCTGCCCTCTCGTGCCCCAGCCATGCGCCACAACATGTTTGATGATTGTTTTTAAAGTTTTCATTTCAATTCACTCCTGGGGACCCCTTGGCTGCACATTTTCATTCCAACAAGTTTCTAATCTGAGCGACTTTTGTACTTTTAATTAGCCTCATTTTCTTGCCTCCAGACACTTCTAGGAAATTGATGAAGATTCTCGTGCTGTGCCACAGCTTTTTGTGCCACAGCTTTTCAGTGACTTGTCTGTTCAATTCAAAATGTTTGTTCCAGATCAGCAGACCAGTGAATACACCTCAGAAGTCTTTGCTCCATTTTATCATTCAGTGTTTTCAACATTGGCATACAATTAAAAGAGCAAAGTCTCTAAAAATGGAGAATTAGAAAGGAAAAGGACCAAAGAGGCATCTCTTAGAATGAAACGATTAAACACAAAGTCAGAAAGTGTGAAACGGTGTTATTCAAATCACGTCAAATTGTATTTGTCACATACAGATTTAGACGCAGCACAACATGTTGTGAAATGTTTAGCTGCTGAACTCCAAGACTCTGCATTAGAAGTTATTCACAAGTCATCAATGAGAGTCAAGGGTTTCTCAAGTCCAAGTTAAGTTAAACACATTAGGAGTACCGCGTGCTGTGCTTTACGCTCTTAAATCGGCCTTGTGGCCATCCAGGTAGCTTGAATCGAATGTCACACTAAGTACACTGAGCCGCTCCTTAACGTTTGCCATTTCAGACATCCAATGCTTTACCGTCCAGCCGGTCCTTGAGATTCCTCCACGGCTGAGAAACAAGCCTGTTCCCGACCAGATAATCAAGTGAGTGGCCTGAAATAGTGGCACGTGGGGGTTACTCTGCTGGATGGGGTCCGCCTGATGGCCTCTGTCTCTCTGACCAGTATGATCTTTCACTAGCTTCTACAAGTCCAGCTCTGTCCAGCGATTCCATTACTCAAGACCAGTACGCAAGGGCTCGGTGGACCCAGACAATGAGTTTGCTGTGAGTACCTTGACACGTTGTGGATTTAGGGTCACTTGGTAGTTAAATCAAGACACAGGCCAGCTAAACTGTGAGGGAAGGCCAGTAAGCGTTTTCAGTGATTTGAATTCCCGCCGCATGGCCTCACTATCGTCTCTCTTTGTACAGTCGATGTGGATTGAGCGAACCACATTCAACACGGCATACAAACTGCCTGGCATCTTGCGATGGTTTGAAGCAATCACCACAACCCATGTGAGTAAACGTTTAACCCTCGGGTCACTTGTTATTTGTTCTTACCATGTAGTTTGTGCAAATCTATCTCATCTCATCGGATTTTGTTTCCTTTTGGCTCCTTTTTTCAGTTTTTTCCATTCCTTGCTCGTGTCTGTTGTACTGACGTCCAGCATTTATTACAAGTTTACTTTTTCTTGTGCGACCAAATACATCATTTCTGAGTAATTTGCTTTGAAGCTATGAAATGTCACTTCATTGCCTATATGACACCTACAAGTAGCCTCCCCATTACAGTAAATTAGTGGTCAAAAGTCAAAAAAAATCTAATAAAGTTGTGCACAAGGTTGCCTGCTCTGGCATGAATGAGTGTGAAGCCATCTTCACGTACAGCGGGCAGCAATTGACCTGCACCAGAGTGGCACCTGAGAGCTGAGAAGGAAATGCTGACCACTTCTTTGTGGAAAAGTGATAAATGTTCACCTAACATAGACTGTTAAAAAATGATCTGAATGAATGTCCGAACTTCTTTGAGTGAATGCTGGGTGGCATGCATGGAAATAAGGGTAGCCAGCAGTGGCATATGAATATTGACCTGCTTAACTGTAAATGTCTCTTTCTGCAAATTGACCAACAAGACAACCATCAGCCCTCTGGAGAATGCGATTGAAACTATGGAGATGGCCAATGAGAAGATCCTGACCATGATCAACCAGTACCAGGGTGACGAGAACCTGCCCATTAACCCACTCTCAATGCTGCTAAATGGCATTGTGGACCCTGCTGTCATGGGTGGCTTTGCAAAGTATGAGAAGGTAGGTTGTTTTTCTGGTTGAGTTTGCTGAATATTAAGCTTTGGGAGGAGACTCAGGGCATGCAGTATGGAGGGTTCAGTAATGCTGGAGGGCCAGCTCAGTTTAAACAAGATCGTCATTGAGGGTCCTTGTTGCTGTGGCTCTTGTCTTAGAAGAGACGTCAGAGAATGATCTCCTTGAAAATCAACAGCCAAAATATTTGATGAGTTGGCAACCTCTCTAGCTTATCTGGCCCACTTTCTCCATTTATGCAAAAAGTAGCTTTTAAGAAGATGCCATGCAGGTGTATTCACTCTGTGAAGCACATTAGCTAATATCTACATTACCAGCTAAGAGGTAAAAACGCATTCTGGTATTTGTGATACCTGACAGACTTCACTCTTCCTCTCTGGTCACCAAACTTTATATCAGATTCATAAAAAGCCCTTTACCTTGAAAACACTCCCATCCATTGTCCACTAGGTGTCCTTGGTTCACTGTTTAACAGGAGGAATTCGGACACGTTTCTGAACACATGGACAAGGTGATCTTCTGTGTGCCCTTCCTGCATCCTGTCTGAGGGAGCATCCAACCCGTTTGTCCTCTCCCATCTGCTTCTAGTTGTGTTGGGTTTTGCTTTGTGTAGTAACAGTAAATGATTCTGCTTTTGGGTTCATTAGTATTCGGGATTTTAAATTATTACACGTTGGGATTAACACTCTCCTGCCATTTTTAATGTCAACTTTTCAGGTCATTGTCATTACTGGAGCTGTTCTGCAATTTTCAAGGCTACAGCTGATTATCCTTGTGCTGCTGTGCACACCTCTTTATGTTCCCTGAATCATGTATACGTCGACACGCTGAGTTCCTGGTGGCATTTAAAAAAATGTCATTACTTATCATAACCTAAGCCACGATGGCGTTTGAGAATCAGTTGTTGGTTGTGCCTCACTAACAGCACTATTGTTTAGTGGGCCATCATGTTCTTGGGCTTCTGCCTTAATTCTAGTGTTCCTGTACTTTGTGGCGTCAATATTAGCTCTTGCTCAGGAGCCACGTATAACAGGCAGGCACCTCCTTCCAGTATTTGTAGGACTGTTCAGGTGAAGCAGGCTCTTGAAGTTCACCTGCAAAGGTGTTTGTGTTTTGGAATTGTTACTTGCTAGGATGTGCCATTACTGTCCTCCATCTCTACCTGTTGATTCCACCACTTGTCCTTGTCATTGTTTGACTTTAGGAAGCATGATGAATCACGCCTTGCATGAGCCCACTAAAATATGACATGGTTAATAACTGATGCCATTTTAAATATGTGTCAAAGTGTGAAGATACTTTCACATATGGTGGGCAAACCTTGTTAGTCGTGGATTTATTATAAGAAGTAAGCAACATCATAAAACAGGAAGAGGGTCATACAAATAGAATCAAATCCAAATTGTTAAGGGGGCAAAGTACATTGAAAAACCGGGCAGAGGGTCATTCAGGCAAGAGAACACTCAACAAAAAGCAAAATGCAAGATGGGATCGATGGATCTGCACACCGTTTCCCAGCTTTGATACAAATTAGTGCTAAAGCAAAGAACTAGACTCTCCAGTCCATACCTGTTAGGCTCAAAAAGGTCCCACCAGTCCCCCTCAATGGTGTCATTTTCGGCAGGCAGGATGTCAGAGCTTGTCATTACATACATAGCCTTAAGACAGGTGATGACAACAAGAAGGCGAATGGTGGAGAGGAGGACAATGGAGAAATAAAAGATCTGTGAGATTTTGTGGGCCATCTTCTCAAACTCCATATTTTTTAGGCTTTCTTCATTGATGAGTACAAGAAGGAACACCCTGAGGATTGGGATAAACTGAGCAAACTGAAAGATCTCATTGCATGGCAGGTAAGAAACATTTACTGAAGTAAAAGCAGCATTGGGGATCCCAAAGTGAGGACGCTACCTATCAGGGTGTTGATTATGGGTACACAAGTACGTACTGCTCTACATTTCAAAGAGTATTATTATTTCCGTTTTTATTCATTTAGATCAATACAAAAAATTGAATGCTTTAAAACTTGATTAAATATAATGAGATTATTTCCATTGTGTCAACAGAGGGTGATTGGTAACTAGACATTTGACTGATTTTAAACAGCTGGGTCTCAAAAAAGTTTCCATATTTTCTAAGAGAGCTGTGCAGATTCCTGTTGAGTTTGTTTAGTTTTGTCCAAATTCAGATCCCTAGAGAAGCAGAAGGACGTTTAGGCCTCTTCCATCTGACCAAAAGGAGGTGTTGAACTCAAGGGCTCTGCTAGTGGGCAGCAGATAGAAGTTGTGTTGCTACAAACAAAAGTCCACTTTGGTGTGAAGCCAACTTCTGCCTCAGTTTGAACATGATGAAGACTATAAAAGACTATAAGGTGTCTTGTTCTCAGACTTCACGCTCTTGTGTGGGTATCTGTATGGGCCTTCCACGTCTTTCTCCAGCCTGGTCACATCATTTGGCGTCTCCTCACAACACAGTAATGAACACTTTCCTATAAAACCTTCAGTTTCTTGGCAATCTGTTTCATGGAATGAGCTTCAGCTCACAAAACGACGATAGACTGACATGTTTCTTGAGGAAGCTGTCAGTACCCTGCAGCCCAAAGAAAGACAACTGTCTTCCTCTCTTTAACAGAATAACCCTAAACAATGACAAGGCTTCTGTAATGGCCAGTTTGCATTTATCGTGATTAATTGGGGATGAGTGAAGAGAGTTTAACTTTAGGTTGGTGGAGTAATGGCTGCTGAAAATGGGGCTTTGCAGTCAATGTGAGTAATCTATACTAATAAAAGGCAAAGCCCTCACTCACTCACTGACTGACTGACTGACTGACTGACTGACTGACTGACTCATCACTAATTCTCCAACTTCCCGTGTAGGTAGAAGGCTGAAATTTGGCAGGCTTATTCCTTACAGCTCATTACAAAAGTTAAGCAGGTTTCATTTCGAAATTCTACACGTAACGGTCATAACGGTCGACAACGTCCGCCATGTTGAACTTTCTTATTTATGGCACCATCTTCACGAAATTTGGTAGGCGGCTTCCCTGCGCTAACCGAAACCGATGTACGTACTTATTTCAGTGGTATGATGCCACTGTCGGCCACCATATTGAATTTTCCAAACATCACTAATTCTCCAACTTCCCGTGTAGGTAGAAGGCTGAAATTTGGCAGGCTCATTCCTTACAGCTTACTTACAAAAGTTAAGCAGGTTTCATTTCGAAATTCTACACGTAACGGTCATAACGGTCAATAACGGTCGACAACGTCCGCCATGTTGAACTTTCTTATTCATGGCCCCATCTTCACGAAATTTGGTAGGCGGCTCCCCTGCGCTAACCGAAACCAATGTACATACTTATTTCGATGGTATGACGCCACTGTCGGCCGCCATATTGAACTTTCCAACGTCACTAATTTTCCAACATCCCGTGTAGGTAGAAGGCTGACCCCATCTTCAAGAAATTTGGTAGGTGGCTTCCCTACGTTAACCAAAACCGATGTACGTACTTATTTCGGTGGTATGACACCACTGTCGTCCGCCATATTGAATTTTCCAAACATCAATAATTCTCCAACTTCCCGTGTAGGTAGAAGGCTGAAATTTGGCAGGCTCGAAATTCTACGCATAATGGTCAACAGCGTCCGCCATGTTGAACTTTCTTATTCATGGCCCCATCTTCACGAAATTTGGTAGGCGGCTTCCCTGCACTAACCGAAACCAATGTACATACTTATTTCGGTGGTGTGACGCCACTGTCAGCTGCCATATTGAACTTTCCAACGTCACTAATTCTCCAACTTCCCGTGTAGGTAGAAGGCTGAAATTTGGTACTTATTTCGGTGATATGATGCCACTGTCGGCCGTCATATTGAACTTTTCAACGGTCTTTGTTACTTATGGGCTCATCTTCAAGAAATTTGGTACGCGGATTCCCAACGCTAACTGAATCCTACTTACATACATATATACGTCCATAGCCTGCAGCTCGGTCACCGTGTGAGGCGGCGTTGGGTCCCCCATCCTCACGCCTCCCACGTTGTTGGCTGCCTGCCTATATAAGGCCATCCGTCGCTCCGGTCTCTACATTCCGTTCCTTGCTTCGCCACGGTGTTCATGTCTCCCTGCTGATAACTACAGCCTTTTTATTTAATCCACGGCTTCTCCGCTGTTATATTGTTCATTTATTACGATTATAGTTATTGTGTAGGTATTTTAGACTTACTTTACATTGTTCAGGTACCCATTTCCTTTATCATTCCAACCGTACCCCCATTAACATGTCTATCGAGGTGATCACCATCGATCAAAGAACTGTCACTTACTGAGTGGTTTCCATGCCCGGAGATGGCACCTACCTTTTCCATTCTCTTTGTTACATATTGCACGGCCATATCAGGCTCACTCTTGATATCCGGAGGAACATTGTGTCTTATGTATTGAATGACTGGGACAGGTTCAAGGTGTGGACTGATGACGGTACAGGAGATAACTATACTACACAGGAGCACTAGAAGAGTGAAATGCTTAAGTGTACCGAAATGGCCAAATATTTTACACCTTTGGACAACCGCCAATGCCTCTTAAACATCTTAGATTCACAGGTGACGATTTCAGTAGTGGACACTTTAATGTTTAGAAATGTTTAAACTCTCAAAAGCTGGATGTGAAGTTATCAATGAAATTGGTTGTATACTTACAACACTTGACAGATGCCGAATGTCTCTTCAACACAAGTCGTGCAAATACTGTCGTAATTGAAGCAAACCATGAAACTCAAACATATTATGACAGCAGCAATCCAAGCTGTGAGATTTGAAACAAGATTACTGTTCACATGGCCAACTGTACGTTCCATGCTCAAGAGTAAGCTCAGCGCATAGCTACAGCTTGGTCACATTACAACTGGAGGGCCGAACTGACAACGTGGCATACAAAGAGATCCTTAACAAATCATTATTGGTGTATTTTCCTTCAGTTTTAAAAAGGTTTAATTGTCTTCTTAATAAAAATTTTAAGACAGTACTTCGCCGCTGCGGAGTGCAGGTATTTTGCTATTCTATACTAATAAAAGGCAAAGCCCTCACTGACTCACTCACTCACTCACTCACTCATCACTAATTCTCCAACTTCCCGTGTTTTGTAGAAGGCTGAAATTTGGCAGGCTTATTCCTTACAGCTTAATTACTAAAGTTAAGCAGGTTTCATTTCGAAATTCTAAACGTAACGGTCATAACGGTCGACAACGTCCGCCATGTTGAACTTTCTTATTTATAGCCCCATCTTCACGAAATTTGGTAGGCGGCTTCCCTGCGCCAACCGGAACCGATGTACATACTTATTTCGATGGTATGACGCCTCTGTCGGCCACCATATTGAACTTTCCAACCTCTCTAATTTTCCAACTTCCCGTGTAGGTAGAAGGCTAACCCCATCTTCACGAAATTTGGTAGGTGGCTTCCCTGCGCTAACCAAAACCGATGTACGTACTCATTTCTGTAGTATGATGCCACTGTCGGCCGCCATATTGAACTTTTCAACGGTCTTTGTTACTTATGGGCCCATCTTCAAGAAATTTGGTACGCGGGTTCCCAACGCTAACTGAATCCTATTTACGTACATACTGTATATACGTCCATAGCCTGCAGCTCAGTCACCGTGTGAGGCGGCGTTGGGTCCCCCATCCTCACGCCTCCCACGTTGTTGGCTGCCTGCCTATATAAGGCCGTCTGTCGCTCCGGTCTCTACATTCCCTTCCTTGCTTCGCCATGGGATTCACGTCTCCCTGCTGATAACTACAGCCTTTTTATTTAATCCACGGCTTTGCCGCTGTTATATTGTTCATTTATTACGATTATAGTTATTGTGTAGATATTTTAGACTTACTTTAGATTGTTCAGGTACCCATTTCCTTTATCGTTCCAACCGTAACCCCATTAACATGTCTATCGAGGTGATCACCATCGATCAAAGAACTGTCACTTACCGAGTGGTTTCCATGCCCGGAAATGGCACCTGCCTTTTCCATTCTCTTTGTTACATATTGCACGGCCACATCAGGCTGACTCTTGATATCCGGAGGAACATTGTGTCTTATGTATTGAATGACTGGGACAGGTTCAAGGTGTGGTTTAATTTTCTTCTTCATAAAAATTTTAAGGCAGTACTTTGCCACTGCGAAGCGCGGGTATTTTGGTAGTAAATTATAAATCTGTTATTTCCAGGCAGTAATAGGCACTTGCAACATTAGTTATGCCTTATCTGTAGTTTTAAATCAGTTTAATGGTACCCTGATAAAAAGCTGGCAATTTCTATCAAAAACATGAACATTTCTGAACAAATTTAATTCCAACTTTTTGAAGGCCAATATTTCTTTGACACCTTCCATTTTTTATCCTTTACATAATTTCTTCCTTTCTCTGTGCCAGATCCCCCTTCTTGGCGCTGGAATTTGGCTGCATGGAAAAAGAGTTACTGATGACCTTCGACCTTTCCATGAGCGCATGGAGGAGTGCTTCAAGCAATTGAAAGTCAAAGTAGAAAAGCAGTATGGCGCTAGAGACCTGGTGAGCAATAAGAGGGGTGGTGTGTCCTAAATGAAGAAGTGAGCGTTCTACGAAAAGAGACAGGAAATTAAAAGAAAAGACCACTGGGCCAAGTTGTTGCTGTGATCTGGAGGCAGGATTGCAGTGGCCCAAGTATGGTCCATGTCCCTACTCCTTGCCTAAGCATGTGACAGACATGGTTGTGAGGGGAGACCAATAAGAAACAGCCTGTTGTCACTCTTAATACATTCTGTGTCTAAAATGGCAATAAAGAGTAACTTGGAAAGGAGTGAAATTTACTGTTCCTTCCCATTGTGTCTGTTTTGTTTTCAATAGCCAGAGTTTGATGACCGGCGGGCCAGTAGACCGCGCTCCATGCTGAGGACGTACCGGCAGTCTGTCATTTCTATGTCATCCATAGGGTCAGACTGTGGGACTCCCACTAAGACTATGGCTGACAGGTAAGGAGCTGAATTTGAAAGGCATTTTCTTTTGTGATCCAGGGCTTAGCATGAAAAGAAAGAGACAAACAGGAATAAAGTGTCTAAATGTAGTGAAGACTCTTAACATATAAAGAAAATTCAAATGCAAGCATTGGTTTAGCACTTAGTTTCTTTAATTCTCGTGTCACACCTGCTCATGGTGTATTACTGCCGCCAACCTGACAAAAATGATACCAGATTTAAGACATCATTGTTTGAGTTCAGCTTTAAACAGAATGAAAGAACACCACAATTTTAGTGAGGACTGAAAGCCTCCAGTGTTGCTTTTTGAAATTTTCAGTTGGACATTCAGTCTTGGCAAGCCATGCAAATGTCATTTTAACACACTAATGACACCCTTTAAGTACAATGCACATTGTAATGCTTCAAGGAGCACTTATCGCACACGCTCAGTTTTTCTGCCTCCTATGCGCTTCGCAGAAACTCATGCATCAAGTGAGCTTGAGACAGAAGTCCATGTTGATGGTCAAGACTCACCTTACGCCGAAGATTCTCACCTTGAAGAAGGCTCTAGGAGTCAAAAAATTTGATTGCAATAAATCACACAGACTGAACCCAGTTAGGCCAAAGCGAGCTGAGCCCCGAACAGACTAAAACCCACAGTTCATATAATCATTTCTTATCATCTTGACCTCGCTTGAAACAATTCCTTCGCTGTTTTTCCTGACTCCCTACTCCAGCTGGCTTCTCACGGGCCCTTTCTTGGCCACCAATGTTGCTCTCAGCTCTTAACTTCTCTTAATTCTTGGCTTCCCTTATTTCCTAACTGGCCTTCAAACAACAGGTGTTCCCCCTTCTCTGACCTCAGGCAGTTTCTGTTCGTCATTCGTCCTTTTCTCTGTCTTTCTGAATTACGACATTTTGGTGGTTTCTCTCTGAGCTTAACTAAAAAAGAAATCTGGCAAATGCCTTTATTTAACTATTTACTTGAGTTTAATGCTTACAAAAGCTCTTACTAAGTTTACATCTGTCCATGCCAATACATGAATTTTAATTTTCTATAACCACAGCTGACTATTTGGGCCTTTCCAGCCTGCTACTTGATAAGCATTGGTTCACACAAATAAAAATGGAGAACCCATCTAGTCATCTCCATAAGGAAGCATGAAATATTGAATTTATAGTTGACAAGGGTCTACACGCATGACACTCACTGACTGTTCTCATATGTTGACAGCACTGTTCTTTCTGACACCTTTGCAACCAGCAAGATAGAGGAAACGCAGTTAGAAGAAACCCTGTCTGCTGAAGTGGAGGTCAGGATGAGAAAGACCAAGAAGAGGAGCAAGAGGAGCAGCGTCATCGTAATGGGAGAAGAGAAGAATGTGGCTGATCTGCACAGTAAAAGGGTGAGAGCTGCTTATCATATCGATAGATGTGTGTATCAAGGCCGTGGCAGCCACAACACACATTTAACTCATCTGTGCCAAGGCTCCTGCCAATGTGGGTTTTTTTTTATCTCACTTCTTTTAACAATTTTCCAGATGGTGAAAAAACCTTACAAACATGACAATAGAAAGACGTCTAACAAACAAAAGGCGTCAAACAAAAGTGTTGCTTTCTACTTTCATTACTGCGAGTTTTCATGTGGGGAAGGCTCACAACAAACCATTAACCATTAGGTCTTGTGTGGAAATCAGCAACTCAAGGAGTGCCTTTGCCCCCTTTTGTCTCCTGTCATGTAATATTGGAAGTCTTTATTGTGTCTATGGCTGCCAAGCTAATTTACATTTTCAGTTTCTGTTGTCCCATTCACAACTTTGTGATAATAGCAGCCTGTACCTCACTTAGCGGCTTGTGTTTTCTCCTAATTTACATTTGATTGCTCGCAGTTTAAATGCACTGTTTACTGAAGGTTGTTACCTCATAGCTCCAAGCACGTGGATTCATTTCTTAGCCCAGTCATTGTGTGCAACTTTACGGACTTTATTTATTTATTTGTCCACAGGGGGAAATTTGACCTTTAAGGGGAGCTTTTCAAATAAACAAATAAATAGATTGATTAATAACTAAATAAATGTACACACACACACACACACACACTATGTATTATGAGCACACACCCAAATGACTAAAAAGGAAGAAAATTAAACAGAATGAAAAACTTTTGACTTGGCTGTCCCAGTGAGGCGCTATACAGGTGTATTATTGTTGGTATAAAGGAGCCCATTGCATTTCTTCTCACACATCTGCTGAACGATATGTTGGCTGTTGGTGTGTCTAGCATTGTTTATAATGGCACACAGTTTGGTTTTCATTCTCTGCTTCTCTATGACTTCCAGAGTGTGTCCCATAACTCATCCTGCTCTTTTAATTAGCTTGTTGATTCAGTGGACTTCTCATGAAGTGAGGTGACCAGCCCAGAGCACCACACCGGCCATCGCAGAGTTGTAGCAGATATGAAGGACGTCACTTCCCACATTAAAGGAAGACAGTCTGCTAAGAAAAAAGAGCCTTTTCTGCCATTTCTTATATACTGTAGCTCCTCTGTGTTCCGAAATCAGCCCAACCCATCATTGATGTGGACCCCCAAGTACTTATAGGAGTGCATCACCTCTCCATCCAGTCTTCGACTAGCACAGAGTTGGTCAGTCCAGGCCTTAAGACCTTGAGAACTGACGCCTTCTGGTCCTGCAGCTTTTGCTGTGTGTGGCTTCCTCAGTTGTCTCCTTACTTGTCTTTAGTGGTGAACACTCCATACTGATGTTTTGCTAGCAGTTCCAGTTACATGTATTTGCTTGGCAGACACTTTTATCCAAAGTGACTTACAAAAGAGGTAAACATGATCGAGTAACATTAGGCGAGGGCCAGTTTGTTCAGCAAGTGAAATAGGAGAGGTAACAAAAGTTGATTGCCACTAGTGAATAGATGTAATAACTAATAATTTACAATCAAAGATTATAAGCTATACTGCCATTAAACTTAAACAATAAACTACCCAACAATATAAAAGATCACAGAGATGAGTTTTTGTATTTTCTTCTTGCAGTTAGACAGATATTTGCAGAACAGATGGGTCTGCAATTGCTTCTTAACTACACTGAGGGAGTCAGCAGTATGGATGGAGGTGGGAAGCCCATTCCACCAACTGGGAACAACACAGGAAAAGAGTCTGGGACCACGCAGAGGTGGCATCACCAGACGCTGTTCCCTGGCAGACCTGAGTGGGTGAGAAGGAGCACAGTACCTCACCAGTGTCTCCAGATACTCAGGTGCTGGCCCATTGACTACTCTGTAGGTAGTCATCAGGGATCTGAACTTAATGTGTGATGCTATAGGGAGCCAATGTAGTGACCTGAAGAGAGGAGTGACAAGTGGGTCTCAGCTGGTTAAACACAAAACAGGCCACTGCATTCTGGGTCATCTGCAGTGGCTTGATGGCACATATGGGCACTGCAGTAGTCCACATACCACAAGACCAAAGCCTGAACTACAAGCTGTGTGGCATATTCTCTCAGATAACGTCTGATCTTACGAATGTTGTACAGCGAGAACCTGCAAGGACAAGAAACAGGGGAAATCTGGTCAGAGTTATTGATGTGGTAGGAATTGTGTTGGGAGACTGGCCATAGGAATAATCTGCCAGTGGAAGGGAAGATCTACTAAAAAAAATGGTCCAGGGTGTTAGCTTTGTCCACATTCCCTTCCATCGCCTGAGCTCTGGATAGCTTGAGCCCAGTAATTCTGCCCAGTTCTTTTCAGACACCCTTCATGTTATTCTGAGTGAGCTGGTTTTGTAGTTTTTAGAGTCCCCTGGTGCTCCTGCACTCCTGAACTTTCTATTGCACTTTAAAAGCCTGATTTTCAAGGCTGCTCATTTGCTGAAGCAGAGCAATCACATCCTAACCCTAAACCTAACCCTAATTTGTTCAATTGCTGGGCTGTGGGCACCTTGTCAGGTCAGCATTTCTATTCTGTACAAGTATAAGGATTGTTGGCACTCACTGGGTTGCCTCCCTTTTAGAGTCTTCAGAGGGCTTCTGATGCTTTCTGGATATCTCATGATCCTGACAAGCTACACTTTTGTCCTGTGCCACCATGTCCTGGCTACAACCCACGTGTCTACCTGCGTATGCATCACAATTTCTTTAAATACTGAAGACACAAGTAGTGTGCTATCAGTCTGAGTGTTGAATTTGCTGGTGTTGTTTTCTTGCCACTCTCATAACTTCACCCTCATAACATCCTTTTACTGAGTCAAGAGTTCTGGAAAAGAAATTTGACCTCAGCTAGTTTTTTGACTTTGTGTGTGTCTCCTGATCCTTTTCATAAAAGAATACTCTGTCTCTCTTAGAGTTGGCGTAGGTACAATATGAGACTAGAGAAGCGGAGGGCACCATCTGATTATTAAGGTTTCCCAGCCTTGAAGGAGCACACAGTAGATTTCTATAATGAGTTCACAGGGAAAGCCTCCATGTTTGATGCAAACGTCATTCCAGGTTTGGGTGAACTTTTGGAAAACTTGGAATGACAACAATCCATGTTTGACTTAGCATAAGGGCTTGGCAGGTTTTACTTTAGTTAAATTGTGAAAAGAGAGCCTCTTTGCCTCAGATTAGCTAAACAAATTCATATGTTTATACATTTCAATGTATAATGAATCAAATATTTAAACCCACATTTGCTGTAATTTAAAGTAAAACTGGGAAATCCACCTCATATTCTAACAGGGAACCCATGGGAAGCCAAAGTGACTGAAAAATGTAAACTGGGAAAGTCTCGGCTACTTAACCAGCAAATGGATTATTCAAATCAATCAAATGTGAACTGCGATGGATTAGTTAGACGTCTGTGGTGAAATAAGCAGCACGTGCCATTCTGAGGCCTGCTGGTCAGTCAAGAGCGTTCCTGCCAGTGTTGCAGTTCTTTTATTGTTTCTATTAGATTTAATATCCCTACAAATGCATTTTTCTGAGGTGAACCTTGCAAGATGACATTCACAGACCTTAATGGGTTTTTCCTATGTTGCAAAATTATTTTGTTGTACAGTTCAGTTTGTCACAGATGACATCTGATCTAGTAACTAAGTGGAACAGGTCAGCTTATACAAGGGACCTGATGCAACTTGGAATCAAGTGGGCATTTCACACTGTCCAGCGTTACTTCACTCTGGTGACTGACCAGGCCCTCTGCAGTATCAAGGGGCTCCTCTGACCTGCTGGAGGAAGGTGCAGGATACGACCAAGAACAAAATGGAGAGAGAAGAACCTGGAAACTCTTTAGGTGTGTCTGGGGACTGTGCCCATGGAGAGGATGTCGGTTTCTTTTCGTCACAATTCTCAACGTGACAATTTAATGAGGATGGAAGCAAAGTGGACATACGTTTGCCTTCTACTGGGTAAAGCAGGTGCACAAAATGGATGAAATGAATGGCACACTATAAGCACTGATGACTAACATTTGTATAATGTTATAAAATGTAAAAATTGTTGCAAAATTGTATGAATACATTTTCAGTTACTGTTGCAAATAATATAAGTAATATTTCAAAATGTGAAAGCCGAAAATGAACAAAGTGCCAAAGCCTAGTTGGTGTTTTGTCATTTCGATGTTATCTCCACCTGCTTATCCTCAACCTCAGTGATGACTAACATGTGGGTGACAGTCGAGGGAATCTGGAGGTCATCATGGATTCTGTCTTTGTCACCCAACATTTACTTCCCAAATCTTTCATTTTGTGGCTTTTACAAAAGTTTAACTCCTTGGAAAAATGTATTGCAATTTCCTTAAAATGGAAATATCATATTTTATATATATCATATATCATATAAGCAGCATTTTGAAAGGTCAATGTTTTCAATTTAAATGAATATATTTAGATTTTTGTCCCCATAAAAGTACTAAGAATAGTCTGAACAAACACAATCTCACCGGGTTTCTATGCCAGCTGCAAAAATGTGAAGTTTTTGCTGGTTGCTTTTGCTTTTTACTCTTAACTGCATTGCGTTCATTCTTAGCTGACGTTTGATTGTTGTTGTTGTTGTGTACCCTAGCTGTCAAAGAAACAGGAATTTCGAAGTGACACCAACTTGTCTGACTCCGCTGAATTGCAATCTGGTGTGTACCTCCTCAAAGATCACCACAATAGTCGCTCCCTGCCTACAATTACAGGTAAGAAATGGCCTGTCACTTAGCGCTGCTGCAAGGCACCGACCCAAATCGAATGATTAAGGACGCACTCATGGGGTCAGAAAAGTCAAAACTGCTGCCATACAGGTCAGGGTGTAATTGACATTCCCTCTGAGGCGTAAACTCTAGAGATGGAGTGATGCGTGGGAAGAGTACTGTGTGCAGGAAGGTGTTGGAGATTAAAGTGAAATGTAAGTTTACACCCTTTAAAGTGCAGAAGGCACGGTGGTGGCAGACTCCTGCACCTTGTGCTCCATTCCCATCACTGCTACTCCTTTGGTGGACTTTGTATTTTTGTTCTGCCTGGCATATGTTTTCATGCCACTAATTTCTCTTTTTAAGGGTATCTTTATTATCACTTTTAGCTCATTTCATTCAGTAGATGTTTCACGCTGTTTTCTTTACTAAAACCATTTCTACATCTCATGATCTCTGCCTCTTGAAACTTGATTGCTAGCCTCCCTTAGGTGAACATACAAATTTGAATTCCCAAGAATTGTAAAAGTTAAATCCCATCTGAGTGTCTGGTAACACAGCTGCGTTGTCGATGGCTTCTCTTTCTTTTTCCTCCTCACAATGCACAGGATGAAGAACATGTAGGTTTACTGAGGACACGAAACTGAATAGGAATGTATGAGTGAAGGTTAACATGGACATCTGTGTGTCTTGGGCTGGACGAGTCAACTGCATTACCTTAGAAAGTAAACCTCTTGTGTTTATGGTTATTCATAATAAACGGGGTCAGGGTCCAACGCTGGTGACCTTAGCACCTGAGAGCTTACCCAATGCTGGGCATTGTGCCGCTGTCATCAGAATGTATTGATCAGTCTAGCAAGATAATTCAATTCCTTCATCACTGGGTTCCAAGCTCCTCAGTATCTCTGGCACCAACAAGAATACAAGAACAGAGGTGCTCTGCCGCAGCTCACAATGACGGCCACACTTATATTTGTGTGTAAGTGACTAACAGACCGAGACACAGTCAGAATGGCGATTCACCAGCTCTAAACAGGGCACAGCACACTGAAGTGGTGAGTCCTTAAAAGCTGAGAACGATGGGACATCTTTAACTCCATCAAGCAATTCTAAATCCTTGACCACTCACCTTGCAAATAAATGCATAAATCAACCTGTCTTTGTACCACCTAGTCTTCATTTTCCTATATATTTAAGCTGGAAAAGCAGGTTTATAAAATGCAAAATACAAGGCTGCCCCAGACAACAGTTAACCTGCATGACAATTCAGTAACTCTGATGCTTAAGCCTGCTAAGTTAGCAAGGGAGAGGTCTTCATCACTGCCTGTGTCATTTGGACCAGTTATGATTTCTATTTTTTTTTTCACTCAGAGTTCTGTATTCTAGCAGTTATTGCCTCCATAGGACAGGGATTGCAGAAAATGCAGATATGTCTGAAAAAGAAGCAGTGAGCCCCTTATGCATAAAATTAGTTATGTTCCAAATCTTTCATAAAATGTGGCTCACCTGCATCATCGCTGTGTTCATCGGTTCAAGGAGAAGGCTGCTTACACTGGTAGAACTAGGGATTTTAAACTTCAGATTGGAGCTTAATTAAGAAAGATGAACAAACAAAGAACAAGAGAAGCACTTTCTGCCAGTCTTGGTGCCACTGAAGTACCCAATCACCTCCAGGGTCCACAGACTGGAGATGTTGTTTGGCTCAGAGTAGCAGTGGCACAGGGTGCCCAGGAGAGAAAGAAGATACTGAAATGACAATGAGGTGGCACTCAAGAAAGGCAGACGACAGACTGGAATGACAACATCATGACCCGTCACAACACACGGCCACCTCTTGGATGTGATGGTCTTCAGCCAGACTGAGAGGATCTTCCTCCATTCACTGATAGTTTGTTCTCAAGTTTAAGTACCTCACATAAAATAATAGCCAGTTAGTGTTGCGTTTATCTTTAAAATTAGAATATTTATGCTAATGTAATAAAGTCAGTAAATTAAGAGGCTGCTCATAATTTAATAAATGATCAGAAGGCAGCTCTAAACTTAAAAAGAAATCAGCGAGATGTAAGAGAACATTTGTATTTGTAAGGTGCTTGTGGAAGAATTCTTGGTTAACTCTAGCGTAATAAAATGAGTTCAGCCTTACATTTGACATCAGTCCTTGTGTATCCATAGCAGTAACAAATGTCATTTATACAATGAAAAGTTCATATGGCCTGCATGGACAAAAAGAAAATTCAACTTTTTCTTTGCTTCCATCACATTTGACGTGTTTGTTTTGGATTGTCCTGCAGGACTGGCACTATCAGTGCTGGGCAATACGGATTTGGAGACCCATGAAGTGTCACAGAGAAGCAGACGTGACAGCAAGTCCATTTCTGTGTGCCTGCCACCTGAGAGAGGAACTCTGGACCGCACAGCAGACAGACGCTCTAAAGGAGTCATCAATCTGTTCTTCAAACAAAAGGTGGACACTTCTTACAGGATTCTGCATTCCTCAACACAAATAGCTAAGCATAAAAAATAAAAAAACTCATTCTGTGTAGATTGCTAGTTTTGTAAAAATACCAGACAAAATGACATCTTTTATTGGCTAACTAAAAACATTACAATATGCAAGCGTTCGAGGCAAGTCAGGCCCCTTCTTCAGGCGAGATGGGGCCTGAGTTGCCTCGAAAGCCTGCATTTTGTAAATCTTTTTAGTTAGCCAATAAAAGATGTCATTTTGCTTGGCTTTTCTCTACAATCATAATGGCTAACACGGTACAACACCCGAGTACTAAAAATACCAGAAAATGTTAAAGCTAATAAAGAGATAAGGAGAGTTAAAAGAGAGTGTAATTATACAAATGTGTGGCTCACCTTACACGTACAATGAAAGAAAACCAAAAAATCCTCCTTGAATATTTCAGCGAATGCTCCTGAAGTGACTGCTGCTCTTTTACTTTTAGGTGTCCTACAAAGTTTCTGAAGAGGGTAAGCAGTCCAGCGATCAGAGCCAAGAGCAGACGTCCACCCACTTTTAAACTGAACAAATCCTGCAGCCCTCTAAGGTCAACGCATCTCTTCCAAAGCATGCACACTTCGCAGATTTTCATGAATTTTACTCAATTAGCAGAATTTGTCATTTCCAATTTTTCTTTTTAAGTGATTTCATGGTAATGGAGATGAATTGTGAAGGGCTAAGAGAACTGTTAAACTCTAGAGTTAGAAAATACATCAGATGGAGGGATTGTGATTTGTTTGTAGGTTTGTAGGGTCCTTGATGTTATGTTTACAATTTACTGAAAATTTTCAGAACATTCACCCTGCTGCAGTAGCTGGATTGTTTCAGGATGAGCTTCAAATCGGCTCATTGTCTCCACCTTGCTTTCATTTATTTTACATACTTTACATAATGTTCTTCAATTATGTACTATTGAACTTTGCCAAACATAATGGGCTTACTGGACTTGGACACTCAGATAATGATGCTGTAAGTATATGGTAGCCCTAACTAGAAGCAGTAATTTAACTTTTTAAAGTTTTTTTTTTGTGTTCTTTCATCAATGATTTTTTTTAATAAACTTGGACTTGTTAATCCCAAAAAAGGTTTACATAAATCGACTTTCAGAACAAGAAGAAGCAACATGACTAAAGAAAATTCAAACTTTATGTCATGTAGCAACTTGAGACTACTTCTTCTTCTTTTGGCTGCTCCCGTTAGGGGCCACCACAGCGGATCATCTTCTTCCATATCTTTCTGTCCTCTGCATCTTGTTTTATCACACTCATCACCTGCATGTCCTCTCTCACCACATCCATACACCTTCTCTTAGGCCTTCCTCTTCTCCTCTTGCCTACCAGCTCTGTCCTTAGCACTCTTCTCCCAGTATACACAGCATCTCTCCTCTACACATGTCCAAACCAACGCAATCTCGCCTCTCTGACTTTGTCTCCCAACTGTCCTACTTGAGCTGATCCTCTAATGTCCTCATTTCTAGTCCTATCCTTCCTCGTCACACCCATATTTTAGCATCTTTAACTCTGCCACCTCCAGCTCTGTCTCTTGCGCCACCGTCTCCAGCCCATATAACACAGCTGGTCTCACTACCGTCCTGTAGACCGTCCCTGTCACTCTTGCCTGTCTGTCACAAATCACTCCTGACACTTTTCTCGACTCTGTCTGCACTCTCTTCTTCACTTCTCTTCCACACTCCCCATTATTCTGTACTGTTGATCCCAAGTATTTAAACTCCTCCACCTTCACCAACTCTACCCTCCTCATCCTCACCATTCCACTGACCTCCCTCTCAATCCCAGAAATATATTCTGTCTTGGTGGTCCTAATGACCTTGATTCCTCTCCTCTCCAGAGCATATCTCCATCTCCCCAGGGTCTCCTCAATCTGCTCCCTACTATCGCTACAGATCACAATGTCATAAGCAAACATCACAGTCCACAGGGACTCCTGTCTAATCTCATCTGTCAGCCTGTCCATCACCATTGCAAATAAGAAAGGTGCTCAGAGCCGATCCTTGATGTAATCCCACCTCCACCTTGAATGCATCCGTCACTCCTAATGCAGACCTCACCACGGTCACACTTCCCTCGTTCATATCCTGTGCCACTCTTACGTACTTCTCTGCCAATCCCGACTTCCTCATACAATACCACAGCTCCTCTCAGTCACCCTGTCATTTGCTTTCTCCAAGTCCACAAAGTCGCAATGCAACTCCTCCATGGCTTCTCTCTACTTCTCCATCAACATCCTCAGAGCAAACATCACATCTGTGGTGCTTTTTGCTGACATGACATCATCCTGGTGCTCACTAATCATCATCTCCCTTCTTATCCAAGCTTCCACTACTCTTTCCCATAACTTCATGCTGTGGCTCATCAATTTTATTCCCCTGTATTTACTGCAGTCCTGCACATCCCACTTATTCTTAAATATCGGCCCACCAGTACACTTCTTCTCCACTCCTCAGGCATCCTCTCACTTTCCAAGATTCCATTAAACAACCTGGTTAAAAGCTCCACTGCCATCTCTCCTAAACACCTCCACAGGTATGTCATCTGGACCAACGGCCTTTCCATTCTTCATCCTCTTCATCGCTGTCCTTACTTCCTCCTTGCTAACCTCTAACCTCTTTTTTCTCTCATTCTCTTTATTCATCAGCCTCTCAAAGTACTCTTTCCATCTGCTCAACACACTCTCCTCACTTGTTAGTATGTTTCCATCTTTATCCTTTATCACCCTAACCTGCTGCTCATCTTTCCCAGCTCGGCCCCACTCTGTAGCCCACTGGTCCTTTTCTCCCTCCTTAGTGTCCAACCTCTCATACAACTCATCATACACTTTTTCTTTAGCCTTTGCCACCTCTCTTTTCACCTTGTGCCTTATCTCCTTGTACTCTTATCTACTTTCTGCATCTCTCTGACTCTCCCACTTTTTCACCATCCTCTTCCTCTGTATACTCCCCTGTACTTCTCCATTCCACCACCAGGTTTCCTTTTCCTCCTTCCTCTGTCCAGATGTCACGCTAAGTCCCCTTCTTGCTGTCACCCTTACTACATCTGCTGTAGTTGCCCAGCTGTCTGGTGACTCTTCACTGCCACCCAGTGCCTGTCTCACCTTCTCCCTAAACTCAACCTTGTAGTCTTCTATTTTTCATCTTCCACCATTTGATCCTTGGCTCTGCCCTCACTCTCTTCCACTTCTTGATCTCCCACATCCTACAGACCACCATCCTTTGCTGCTTAACTACACTTTCCCCTGCCACCACTTTGCAGTCTCAAATCTCCTTCAGATTGACTCTTCTGCATAGGATGTCATCTACCTGTGTGCATCTTCCTCAACTCTTTTACGTAACCCTATCTTCCTCCCTCTTCTTAAAATACGTATTCAATGTGGCAACTTGAGTAAAAAGCAATAATTCATTAAAATAAAGGAGTAATTGTAAATTAAACATGGAAAGTAGAAACAACAACATTACTGTAATCAAAAACTAATAGATTAAATGGCGGTGCAGCCAATTTCAGACACCTGGAAACATTACAAGCCTCAGGTCTTGGCGTGTTCTAACCAGCACTCCATAATGAACCCCATTAACCCCAGTATTAACTGCCACCTAACTGCCCATTCAGAATGAACCCTTGACATTAATGGGAAAGTTACCCTGGATGAGAATTAAGCTTAAAATGAACTTTTCTTTGATGTGCTGAGGAGGAGACGTACTGACATCATCTTTGCAATTGAGAGAAGCAGCTGAGAGTTGCTGAGAGTTTAAGTTTTCTGTGGAGTGAGAGTTAATTAAAATAATACATTTTACTATTAGAGTAAAGGTTTACTCTTACAGAAAAGGTTTCGGGTTGGGTGGAGCACATCCTTAAACCCCTCGCCCGCAACACAACCAGCTACATCCAGGCCACCACTGACTTCTACTGTAGGCCCCTTACCTGAGGGAACCTTACTGGCCACAATGGATGCTGAGGCCCTGTACACAAACATCCCCCATGATGATGGCATATTGGCCTGTGAAACGTACCTCAGACAACATGATTTACCCACAAAGTCAGTAATAGAAATGATCAAATTCACTCTGACACATAATCTATTCTCTTTTGGACAAGATTGCTACTTGCAACAAATGGGGACTGCAATGAGCTGTCGGTTTGCACCTCACTATGCAAACTTATTTATGGCAAAAATTGGAGGAAGATTTCATGTCAATGTGCGTCTTAAAACCAATGTTGTATCTCCGTTCCATAGATGACATCTTCATAATCTGGACTGCCATTGAGAAGGACCTCCTCCATTTTCATAATGAACATAATTCTTTTCACCCCAACATAAAGCTGAAGCTGAATTACTCAAAAATAGAAGTCAGCTTCCTTGACACCAACGTTCAACTGAAAGACAACATCCTTGTAACTTCTGTTTTTCACAAACCAACAGAGAGATGGACCTACCTAAGAAGTGACAGCTTCCACCCCAAGCATATAAGGCGCTCCATTATTTTAAGCCAAGCAATACTGTACAATCGTATTTGCTCAGACCTGACAGACCGGGATCAACAGCTGCAGGAGCTCAGACAAGATTTCATCAGACAAGGTTATACCCTCAAAACGACAGACACTCAAATAAGAAGAGCTACTGCCATACCCAGAGACCACCTTCTGGAATATAAAAACAAAGACAACAAGAACCGCATCCCCCTTGTTGTCACCTAAAACCCACATCTTGAAACACTTAGAAAAATTATAAAAGAACTTCAGCCAATACTAAACAACGACCAAACACTGAAAAATGTATTTCCTGAACCTCCCCTCCTGGCATACAGACAACCACCAAACCTTCAGCAATTAATTGACCGAAGCTCCCTAAGTAAACCAACAGAAAATGGCACATCTCCCTGCCTACAGAAAAGATGTAAAACGTGTGCCCACATTTACAATACGGACCGTCTAGTTATACCACACTGCTGACCTGAACATCACATAAAGGGATCCCTTTCCTGCAGATCATCTAATGTTGTCTACCTAATTCTCTGCATGAAATGTCCTGACATTGCACTCTGTGCGGCAGAAACTGGACAAACACTCCACCAGAGAATGAATTCACACAGGGTCCACATTAAACATGGCGACACAGATGTTCCTGTAGCGGACCATTTCAACAGCCATGGACACTGTGAGAGGGACTTTAAAGTCACAGGGCTTATGGGCAACTTCAGAACACAGCAAGAGAGAAAAGAATGGGAAGTTAAGCTCATGTTAAAATTTAATTAATTACAACATGGCTTGAATAGAGACAAGAGTTTTACGGCGAGATATGAGGACTGTTTGTATCTCTCAGACTGACACAGATAACCTGACTACAGACCATATAGTTTTGAAAAACTCATTACAAACTTCAAAGGGCTTTGTTGGACAGTTATCTTATCTAAAGATCTTGACCGTACATTGTTCTCTCTCTCTCTTGTTAAATTAATCTTTGCCTGAAGGAATCTTTTTAACTTTTTACATTTAAGATTTTTCACTTAAAGATTTCCCAGTGTTGTTTCTTGTCCGTGTGTGTGGATATAAACACAGGGAACTCCAGTTTCTGTATTCCATCTCACCTGAAGAAGGGGCCTGCGTTGCCTCGAAAGCCTGCATATCGTAATCTTTTTAGTCAGCCAATAAAAGGTGCCATTTTGCTTGGCTTTTCTCTACATTCATAATGGCTAACACGGTACAACACCCTATTACTACAATGTTACTCTTATAAACTTGGGTTTTGGCTGCAGCAATTTTTAATATTTTTTTCATTTTAGAAGAGTTTTTGTTTTTTTTCCTTCAACCACACAGGAGCATAAGCAGCTGGGACAAGTGGCTCATTACATGTACTCGTTGTTTTGTTACTTGTGTCTGAACTGGCATCAACAATGCTGGATAGAAAGCAATGGTGGCTTTACTGGCATCTGTAAGAAAAAAAGTGCATAAAAACCAACACTATGGCAATAAATAGTTAATATGTAACAAAACAACAATTCTTCCATTAAAAAAGGGGCCGGGCTGTCTTCAAAGTAATAAACGGGAAGGCTCAGCAGTGCGTATTTAGGTGACCAGCGTTAAGAAACCTGATGAAGAACAAAGGGCTATAGGAGCAGATATGATAGTATTAGGAAGGTAGCTAGCACCAGATATTCACTTAGCAAGTTATTTGTTTATTTATTTATTTACTTATTTATTTTTTTATTTTTTTATTTAGATTGAACAGTTCCTAGCTCTCAGGAAGTAGAGCAGTCAAGGGCGGCAGCGTAATGGTTCATCAATACGAAGGAATACAAATGGTGCGATTGGAGAGCATTTAAGTAATAAAAGGAATAAAAGGAGAGCCAAGTTAAGAGAACAGACACAGAAAAGTAACGTTAACCTCACAGAAGAACAAGCAGCAGGCAGTGGAGAGGAAGAAGATTACAGGAGCTTAGGGGGCCAGAAGGTGCAAAATAAGTGTTGCAGTTGTATAATCTAATATCCTTGTCTAATTCTTTTAGTTTCACCATTTAGGTTAAATCATTTAATTTTAAACAAAAAAAGGAAGTTTCAGTGATACTAATCCAACTTTTAACAATGAGACCAGTGCAATGTAAATCCTGTTGGATATTAAACTTTTTAGATGATACCTAAGAGGAGCCAATCATCTATGAGGGTTACACCTACAGGAGATGCCAGCTGATCCAGCAGCTCGAGCTCAGGGTCACTGAACTGGCTTGCGTCATAGTAGAGAATTGTCGACCTGGCCCATGTGGCCATTAGAGAGAAAGTGTGCACCCCCAAGGTGTCACGGGAGGATACTCCAAACCAGACAGGTAGAGCCCAGAATTAGAAGAGTCGTACCATTTTCAGGGCCTTGTAAAGATGGACGGTGTCTCTGAGGATTGTAATGAGGTAGGCAGGGATGAGGAGCTCCACCTCAAAACCAGTTCAAAGAAAAAGAGAGGTAGTGATAGTTGGCAACTCAATCATTAGGGGTGTTGATGCACAGGTGTGCTCCAGAGACAGAGAGTCTCACACGATGTGTTGTCTTCATGGTGTTACAGGTGGGAGTCCTCCCAGGAAGAGTGGATAGGCCAGAGTCAGGGTGGATCCAGTTGTCATTGTCCATGTTGGAACAAATGACATACATAATGGTAGTCTGTCAGTTAGGGTGGTCTTCTCTGAAGTTCTGCCTGTGCCACACACCAGTCCAGGTAAGATTGAGGAGTTTAGAAGGCTTAACGTTTGGCTCAAATCTTGGTGCAGAGTAGAAGGGTACAGGTTTATGGGGCATTGGGACTCATTTTGGAACAAATGGGACCTGTTCCGCTGTGAACCGGATGGCACCAATGTGGGTGCACAGGGAGTTTAGGACAGGCCAGGTTTGAAACTGTGCATGAAGGACGAACCAACAGTGTAAGAATAAAAATGGCTAGTAATGTAAATGCTAACCGAACATTTCAACGTAAAAGGAGTTACACATTAAAATCAGCTTGCCTTAATGCTAGAAGTATCAAAAATAAAACAAGTGAGTTGGAGTCATATGTAGCAGAGCATAATTATGATATTTACTAGCTGGAGTGCCCGGCCTTGCCCGGCAATCTATAACTGGTGAATTTCCCAAATGAAAGAAATAGAACAAACAGTTTTCTGATTCACATTTTATTGTAAGTTCCTCTACTTTGGATTGTGTCTGCTGTGGCGTTTGAGACGCCCTTGAAATAGACTTTTCTCTGGCTTCTGAAGTGGTCCGTGGAATTGTACGTCTTTTTTTCAGTGGCATGGGTATATTCGCGTAAAGCAGGAGAATTATAATGTGTTACATGGTATTACGTACGAATACGCACTACAGTGAGATGAATGTACATTATTTACACTACGTCGGAAAGCGAACAAATCATAGACATATATACTGTAGATAGACGCCGCATTCACTATGTTGCCCGGTTGACACGATACGTCAGTGCGTCCGTCCTATTGCGAGTGGTAAGAGTGCCATTTAAACTAATACAGGTAGATGTGGAAACTGGGTGTTCTGATGAAAAAACAAAAACGTTTTGTGACAGATAGGGGCTTTGTCGTCCCCTTGAACCCTCAGACTATACGTCAGACTCCAGGTAAAAGTCCAATAATAATATTTATTATTATAAATAAGTGCACAAAGTACCTCACCTCCCCTATACTTCAATAAATCAATAACAATAATACCCAATCAATATAATCAATAATCCTCCACTCTCCCAGACGCGTTGCCACCCTTCCACCCAGCTCAGCTCGTCGTATGGGAGTTCCCAGAGTCCTTTTATAGTTCCTGACCCAGAAGTGTTTCCCATCCTTCAGTCCATGATTCCTTATCACTTCCGGGTCAGATAAATAGTCCTTTTCTTCACCCCAGAAGTACGTCGTTCCTCCTGTCCATGCGACTCAGATGTACTTCCGGGGCGTAGGGCAAGAGTAGTCCCTGGTTCTCCCTGGAGCGACCCCTGGTAGTCCCGACATTATCCAGCAGGGCTTTACAGGAAAACTCCATAGTCCTTGATGCCCTGCTGGAATTTGGGGCATCTCCATGTCGCAGGGAGGGCTCCCTCTGGTGGTCTGGGGGTATTGGCCGGGATAAATGGCCGGCCATGGACCACAGTTTAAAACAGTATCGTTTACATACAACAGATTTTGGTGAATCTTTTAAATGTAATTATTTATATCCATTTATACACTAATAAAGGCAGTTATTAAATAATACTAATAATAATAATAATTATTATTATTAAATAATTCCTCCATTATAAGTAACATTTTGCGGACTGCCTTCTTCCATCTCCAAAACATTTCTAGACTTCGTCTTGTTCTTATGCAGTACAGTACTGAAGTATTGATTAATGCCCGAGTCACCTCACGTACAGATTACTGTAATGCTAGTCTATCTGGCATCCTAAAAAAACGTATCCATCGCTTACAATTTATTCAAAATTCTGCTGCCAAGATAATAACCTGCTGTTCTAAATCCACTAAACATATCACACGTATTCTCTCTCAGCTTCACTGGCTCCCAGTTCACTACTGAATACGATACACAATCCCGCTCTGAACATTTAAAGCTCTACACAACCTCACTGATCTCCTACAGCAGGGGTGTCAAGCGCGATCGACCGGTAGATCGGTAGATCGCAAAGGTAGTGCAGGTAGATCACGTTGCATTCAAAAAAAATTTTTTAAACATTAGTCTATCATATATCCTCCCTATGGCATTTGCCCCTTGATTGTCATACAGGGCGGCACGTCTGAGATCTCTTTTCTTCTAACACACTGGTCATCCCGTGCGCATGATCAAACGCACGAGCTACTGCAAAACTCCAGCTGTGATCTGGCTAGCCCTCCATTTAATATCGACTAAAAAAGGGATTTTAAAAAAATGTTTTGGGAGAGTATGGGCTGGATGTGGAATTGGAAGAGGATTTTTTTTCTCACAATATCATAATCAAAGTACGTTTGTCTGATCTGTCAAGCTATTCCAAAGAAGGAAAATGTGGAAAGGCACTCTCGAACTGTCCATAAAAAGTATGAAACTGACGTCCTTCCAAAAAGCGATCTGATAAAGAGAAAGGAGAGGGAACTAAAATCACAGTTAATCGGACAGCCGCCATTTTTCACTCAGCTGAATTCAAAAGCTCCTTTATTTATGCCTTTTCCCACATGACGATTATTAAATCCAAATACTGTAGTGACCATACAGTGGTGCTTGAAAGTTTGTGAACCCTTTAGAATTTTCTATATTTCTGCATAAATATGACCTAAAACATCATCAAGTCCTAAAAGTAGATAAAGAGAAACCAGTTAAACAAATGAGACAAAAATATTATACTTGGTCATTTATTTATTAAGGAAAATGATAGAATCTATAATAATAAAAGGCAAAGCCTTCACTCACTCACTGACTGACTGACTGACTGACTGACTGATTGACTGACTGACTGACTGACTGACTGACTCATCACTAATTCTCCAACTTCCCATGTAGGTAGAAAGCTGAAATTTGGCAGGCTCATTCCTTACAGCTTACTTACAAAAGTTAAGCAGGTTTCATTTCGAAATTCTACACGTAACGGTCATAACGGTCGACAACGTCCGCCATGTTGAACTTTCTCATTTATGGCCCCATCTTCACGAAATTTGGTAGGCGGCTTCCCTGCATTAACCGAAACCGATGTATGTACTTATTTCGATGGTATGACGCCACTGTCGGCCGCCATATTGAACTTTCCAACGTCACCAATTTTCAAACTTCCCGTGTAGGTAGAAGGCTGACCCCATCTTCACGAAATTTGGTAGGTGACTTCCCTGCGCTAACCGAAACCGATATACGTACTTATTTCGATGGTATGACGCCACTGTTGGCTGCCATATTGAATTTTCCAAACGTCACTAATTCTCCAACTTCCCGTGTAGGTAGAAGGCTGAAATTTGGTAGGCCCATTCCTTACAGCTTACTTACAAAAGTTAAGCAGGTTTCATTTCGAAATTCTACGCGTAACGGTCATAACGATCAACAACGTCCGCCATATTGAACTTTCTCATTCATGGCCCCATCTTCACGAAATTTGGTAGGCAGCTTCCCTGCGCTAACCGAAACCAATGTACGTACTTATTTCGGTGGTATGACGCCACTGTCAGCCGCCATATTGAATTTTCCAACATCACTAATTCTCCAACTTCCCGTATAGGTAGAAGGCTGAAATTTGGCAGGCTCATTCCTTACAGCTTACTTACAAAAGTTAAGCAGGTTTCATTTCAAAATTCTACGCATAACGGTCATAACGGTCAACAACGTCCGCCATGTTGAACTTTCTTATTTACGGCCCCATCCACGAAATTTGGTAGGTGGCTTCCCTGAGCTAACCAAAACCAATGTACGTACTTATTTCGGTGGTATGACGCCACTGTCAGCCACCATATTGAACTTTTCAACAGTCTTTGTTACTTATGGGCCCATCTTCAAGAAATTTGGTACACGGGTTCCCAACGCTAACTGAATCCTACTTACGTACATATATACGTCCATAGCCTGCAGCTTGGTCACCATGTGAGGCGGCGTTGGGTCCCCCATCCCAACGCCTCCCACGTTGTTGGCTGCCTGCCTATATAAGGCCGTCCATCGCTCCAGTCTCTACATTCCCTTCCTTGCTTCGCCACGGTATTCACGTCTCCCTGCTGATAACTACAGCCTTTTTTGTTTAATCCACGGCTTCTTCGCTGTTTTATTGTTTGTTTATTACGATTATAGTTATTGTGTAGGTATTTTACACTTACTTTACGTTACTCAGGTACCCATTTCCTTCATCATTCCAACCCCCATTACCATGTCTATCGAGGTAATCACCATTGATCAAAGAACTGTCACTTACCGAGTGGTTTCCTTTCCCGGAGATGGCACCTACCTTTTCCATTCTCTGTGTTACATATTGCACGGCCATATCAGGCTCACTCTTGATATCCGGAAGAACATTGTGTCTTATGTATTGAATGACTGGGACAGGTTCAAGGTGTGGACTGATGACGGTACAGGAGATAATTAGACTACACAGGAGCACTAGAAGAGTGAAATGCTTAAGCCCTTCACCTATGGTTCTGCATGTGAGTTGATGGCTTCCGCTGAATTGTTCGGTTGGTGCTTTCAAGTGTACCGAAATGGTCAAATATTTTACACCTTTCGACAACCGCCAATGCCTCTTAAACATCTTACATTCACAGGTGACGATTTCAGTAGTGGACACTTTGATGTTTATGAATGTTTAAACTCTCAAAAGCTGGATGTGAAGTTATCGATGAAACCGGTTGTAAGCTTACAACGCTTGACAGATGCCGAATGTCATTTCAACACAAGTCCTGCAAATACAGTCGTAATTGAAACAAACCATGAACCTCAAACTGATTATGACAGCAGCAATCCAAGCTGTGAGATTTGAGACAAGATTACTGTTCACATGGCCAACTGTAAGTTGCATGCTCAAGAGTAAGCTCAGCGCACAGCTTGGTCATGTTACAACCGGATGGCCGAACTCACAATGTGGTATACAAAGAGATCCTTAACAAATAATTATTGGCATATTTTCCCTCAGTTTAAAAAGGTAAAATTTTCTTCTTAATAAAAATTTTAATGCAGTACTTCGCCGCTGCGAAGCGCGGGTATTTTGCTAGTATGACATATTTGTGAGTATGTGAACCTCTGGGATTAGCAGTTAGTTTGAAGGTGAAATTCGAGTCCGGTGTTTTCAATCAATGGGATGCCAATCAGGTGTGAGTGGGCACCCTGTGTTATTTAAAGAACAGGATCTATCAAAGTCTGCTCTTCACAACACATGTTTGTAGAAGTGTATCATGGCACGAACAAAGGAGATTTCTGAGGACCTCAGAAGAAGAGTTGTTGATGCTCCTCAGGCTGGAAAACGTCACAAAACCATCTCTGAAGAGTTTGGACTCCACCAATCCACAGTCAGACAGATTGTGTACAAACGGAGGAAATTCAAGACTATTGTTACCCTCCCCAGGAGTGGTCGACCAACAAAGATCAGTCCAAGAGCAAGGCACACGTCTAATAGTCGGCGAGGTCACAAAGGACCCCAGGGTAACTTCTAAGCAACTGAAGGCCTCTCTCACATTGGCTAATGTTCATGTTCATGAGTCCACCATCAGGAGAACACTCAACAACAATGGTGTGCATGGCAGGGCTGCAAGGAGAAAGCCACTGCTCTCCAAAAAAAACATTGCTACTCGTCTGCAGTTTGCTAAAGATCACGTGGACAAACCAGAAGGCAATTGAAGAATGTTTTGTGGACGGATGAGACCAAAATAGAGCTTTTTGGTTTAAATGAAAAGCGTTATGTTTGGAGAAAGGAAAACACTGCATTCCAGCAGAAGAACCTTATCCCATCTGTGAAACATGGTGGCGGTAGGGTCATGGTTTGGGCCTGTTTTGCTTCATCGGGGCCAAGACGGCTTGCCTTCACTGATGGAACAATGAATTATGAATTATATCAGAGAATTCTAAAGGAAAATGTCAGGACATCTGTCCATGAACTGAATCTCAGGAGAAGGTGGGTCATGCAGCAAGACAACGACCCTAAGCACACAAGTCATTCTACCAAAGAATGGTTAAAGAAGAATAAAGTGAATGTTTTGGAATGGCCAAGTCAAAGTCCTGACCTTAATCCAATCGAAATGTTGTGGAAGCACCTGAAGCGAGCAGTTCATGTGAGGAAACCCACCAACATCCCAGAGTTGAAGCTGTTCTGTACGGAGGAATGGGCGAAAATTCCTCCAAGCCGGTGTACAGGAATGAGGAAAAGTTACCGGAAACATTTAGTTACAGTTATTGGGGGTTCTATAGCATTTTTAATGTAGGTAGATCATTTCAATCTGGTCATTTTAAAAGTTGATCGCAAGCTGGAAAAGTGTGGGCACCCTGTCCTACAGACTGACATGCCTCTCACTCACTCAGAGCTTCATCTGCAGCTTTACTTTCTGTACCACACATCAGACTCTATTCTATGGGAGCTCGAGTGTCTCTCATAGTGCTTATGAACTCAGGAATTCTCTTCCAGCTCATATACGTCAGCTCGATTCAATAACACATTTTAAAACATAGAATTTACTGTAATCTGTTTGAACCAACACCGACTTACTATACTTGGCCGTCCAGCGGCGTCACTCAAGCATTCGAACATTCTTAGTCAATCATGCAATACTGCGCCAGCATTTGCCACGTTATGTTCTAATTACAGAGTCCCATTGCATGGTTCTAACTTGTATTGAGTTGAGGTATTGGCGCAAACACCACACATACGGATACTATCAAATTATATATAAGGCTAGCAATAACGGAAACCTGGCTCAATAACAAAGATGGTGATCACCCTAACATAGAGGAATACACATTATTACACATTTACAGTATGTCATAAAGAATTTAAATTCATGTCCTCTTCTGTTGGACAATAAGCCCATTGTGAGGACATGTGACTTCTCCTGAAAAACATTACGGAAAGGGGCCTCTCTTATTTTAGCAGTGTGTTATGGACCAGCCAATGCAGATAGTAATTTAAACACACATCTTTTTAGTAATATTAAAAAACGCAAATTTACAAGTAGATATAATAGTCTTGGGGAGCTTTAAAAGTGCAAATAAGACCAGTTTTAATAAGTAATCTTTTTTCTTTTTTTTAACACAGTATGTTAAAACATCAATGTAGGATGAAGCATGTCTAGATTTAGTTTTTTGTAATAATTAGGATATAATTGTTGTAAAGGTGATTTAAACCACAAGAGTCACATGATCCTGATTTAATAAGTTTTCAGTGATTAGTAAGAGTGCAAAAGCAAACCAGAATAACCCTTCACGTTCACCCTAATTTCACCACCAGATTAACCCTTCTCATTCACCCTAATTTTAAATAACAGATTAACCCCTCTCGTTCACCCTAATTTTGCCCTACAGATTAACCCTTCTCGTTCGCCCTAATTTCCCCTCCGGATAAACCCTTCTCATTCACCCTAATTTTCCCCTCCAGATTAACCCTTCTCATTCACCCTAATGTTCTTCTCCAGATTAACCCTTCTCGTTCAAACTAATATTGCATACCAGATGAAACATTCTCGTTCACCCTAATTTCCCCTCATAATTAACCTCTCGTTCACCCTAATTTTCCCCTCAAAATTAACCCTTC
>JANRMT010000062.1:0-26677 GCA_026402145.1 Polypterus bichir lapradei | reverse complement strand
AGTCATTATATAGTGCTCTTCAAGTTAACATATTGTTCATAGAGCAGTCGAAAATACATCTATGGAAACCACCACATGATACATTCAAAGAGATAAACATGAACATAACAAGATATTGATGGCTCAGGTTGTGCTGCCCACTTGTCTTTTTCTGAGCCAGAAAATGTTTTTGCAACCAACAATGACAATTTATTTCTTGTACTGCCCAAAATCACATAAGAAATGCCTCATTGGGGTTTAACATGAACATTGTTTTTTTAACAGTTCCCCAACCTTGACACCCAAAATGGACAAGAAAAAAACTCCCAGAAAAACTTGTAGGGGGAAAACAAAAGGAAGAATTCTTGGGAAAGACAATTCTACTAAAATGACAGAGTCTAACAAGGATTTTTGTCACATAAGGAATTCTATGGCCAGCGAAACTCTAACGAAAAGACTGTTTTAGATGAGTTCATCAAAAGAAAGCAAACCCAGAGAGGCCGAAGACATGCACTGTGCTTATGTGGAAATGACAAGTAAGCAGCTGAGGACAAAATGTGATCAGTGTCATGGTGATAACATCAGAACCCATTAGTGGACACCAATAATGAAGCTGTACAATAAAAAAGAAATGGTAGCCATTCTACGTTTTAGGAAAACCTTCAGACTTGTTTGAAAGGAACTTGAACTTAGAGAAGCCAAGGAAAATTATTGTTAGGTGGATTTAAACAGGTTCTGCTATAGCCTTTGGGAAATTAAAAAAATGTTGACTGTCTTTTCTCAGCAAGGGGTGAGAAATACTGACTTTGGGATATTATTAAAAGGCAGAAGGACTATTCTGAAGAGCTTCTAAACCTGGACGATTTAGTATCATTAGAGGAAGCGGTGCTGTGAAGCATTGACTGTGGTTGGCATTATAGAAAATCTCTTTAGTGGATGAAACCCAAATGGAAAATTTCCTGTTTGACATTATGTGGAAGGCAGGGACGGAGTCTACATAATGACAGACTAGAGAGTTTGATTTTAAAAAGGGGAACAAGAAGGATCACATTCCTCAGCCTTCCTCTGAAAGCATACACTATGGTGCTGAAATTACAATTCTAGTAAAGAGTCAAACCTCAAATTCAGGAGACACATTGTAGATCCCGTCCTGGCTGGGGAACACATAATTGAGGGGCTATGGGAGTTTGTCAATGCTGTTGACATGTGCACTGTGGCCTTGGAAAAAGCTTTTAACACAGGTGAAAGTTTGAGACGTTAGAACATTAGAACAATCTAGATGTGTACAGGCCATTCAACCTAACAAAGCGCGCCAGTCCTATCCACTTCCTTTCTTCTAAAGTTGAATTTTGAAAGTCCCTAAAATCCTACTGTCTACCACACTACTTGGTAGCTTATTCCATGTGTCTATGAGTCTCCGTGTGAAGAAAAATGTGTTAACATTTGTGTGAAATTTACCCTTAACAAGGTTCCAGCTTTCATTCAGGGTGAATGGATGTGAGTGTGACCATTTTATACTATAGGTTTCACACTACCTTTTTGTTATAGATATTTTTTTAAATGAGATAAATGATGAACTGAATACAACAGATGTTTGCACTTAAATTAGGAGAATATACAGGTATGAGAAAACAAGAATTAAGTACCTTGCAAGTGAGAATATTATGGGTTTACAGAGGCATTATTTTCATGTATGCAGAGCACAGTAAAATTCCTACTTGCATGTGCTAATCAACGTGTAACATGTCACACAAATTAGAGACTCATTCAAAATACCACAAGATGTTTTAACTGCTAACCCAAAAGGAAGTGCAGGGTCCATTCTCACAATCTTATAAAAAATGAAAATATAAAACATTTGTGAAAATCACACCACTGACCTTCTGTTAAGTCAGAAATGTATGCAGAGTTCTGTTGAGGAAGTAGGAAACCACAAAGATGGTTAATGAAAGTTGTTTTTCATGTGATTTTTTTTCCATATTTTATATTCTTTGTCCCCAGGCAAGTCTTAAGCACCTTCATGTTTTTAGATCTGTGTTAATATAATTTAGAATGGCCAGTGTAATATCTGGGTACCCATCAGTTATGGATAGAAAACACAATCCTGGTATATTTTAGGACTTTTTTGTTTAGTGGGTTTTGAGTGCAGTTCAAAATATAAAAAGTGAGAGTCAGGCACAGTGCAAATAAAAGTTAAAATTAACAGCTAGGTGATAGAAAGTAAGTAGAGTCAGCCAAGACATGTTGTGCTACCAAAATATTAGCCATAAGCCAGTGTCTGAGACAACGAGTAGACTACATGGGACATAAGATAACAAAGCCAGAAAGTTAGATATTCTATGTTAATGGTCCCTGGACATTCAACTGGATATTAGAGTCACAGCAGACATCTGCTTACACATATCATTGGCAGATGTTGATCCTTAGAATTGGATTGTGAAAAGAGGTTTTCCACTGGCCAGAAAGAAGTAGTTTGCCACTCTCCAGCTCAAGACCAGTGCTGTTTTAATACCAATGGCACTTGGTGTTAAGGAGAATATCATACGGTAGCGCCGAAGGGCAAGTGACAAAAAGGTAAAGGTGTGATGCGCACAATTAAACAAGTTGATGCACAAATTCAAAACAGGTGATGCACAGAATTAAATGTGGTGCCGCACAATTAAAAAAGATGACGCGCACACTTAAGGTGACGTGTACATTCAAAACAGGTGACGCTCAGAATTAAATGTGGTGCCACACAATAAAAAAAAGTGATGCGCACAATTAAACAAGGTGATGCACACATAAAAAACAGGTGATGCATAAAATTAAATGTGGTGCCGGACAATTTAAAAAGGTGACGCACACACTTAAGGTGATGCACACATTCAAAACAGGTGATGCGCAGAATTAAATGTAGTGACACACAATTAAAAAAGGTGACGCGCACAATTAAACAAGGTGATGCACAAATTCAAAACAGGTGATGCGCAGAATTAAATGTGGTGTCGCACAATTAAAAAAGGTGACGCGCACAATTAAACAAGATTCCGCACACATTCGAAACAGGTGACGCACAGAATTAAATGTGGTGGCGCACAATTAAAAAACGTGACACACACAATTAAACAAGGTGACGCACACACTTAAGATGATGCTCAGATTCAAAACAGGTAACGGGCAGAATTAAATGTGATGCTGCACAATTAAAAAAAGTGACGCGCACAATTAAACAAGGTGACGCGCACACTTAATGTGATGCACACATTCAAAACAGGTGATGTACTGGATTAAATCTGATGCTGCACAATTAAACAAGATGACGCGCACACTTAAGGTAACGTGCACATTCAAAACAGGTAACTGGCAGAATTAAATGTGGTGCTGCACAATTAAAAAAGGTGACGCACACAATTAAACAAGATGACGCCCACACTTAAGGTGACGCCCACATTCAAAACAGTTGATGGGCAGAATTAAATGTGGTGCTGCACAATTAAAAAGGTGATGCACACATTCAAATGAGGTGACGTGTAAAATTAAATGTGGTGCCACTAACAATCAGAGAGGTGATGACAAGTAAAAATGTACGGAAAGGTAGGTACCAAGGTAGTGTAGTTTGGCCTTTTTATTTTAGTTTTTATTTCTATATTTTTTCTGACCTTACTTGGAAATTCAGTTTAGTTTTAGTTTTCCTTCATTGTGTATTTTCAGTTTTAGTTTAGTTTTTATTTCACAAAGACATTTCTATTTTATTTTTATATATATTAGTTTCAATTTTAGTTTTAGTAAGTATGGCATGAAGCGCCTATGGAGTTAGTTTTGTGTCACAATCAGACAGAACTGTACACTTAACAGATTTGGATACGAGTTTAATGTTAGTGGAAGCTTACTACACTACCTGGTATACTATCTGGTTTTGTTTTTGTCTGATTAAAAACAAGTATAATCAAAACTAGATACTGAATATGAACAATTTTACACAATTTTAGAATTTTTAAAATATTTTCTCATGAAAATCACAGGGGCTTAGGAAGAACAGGGCTCTTACACTTGAATCAGTGTGCAGACCCCACTTAGCTGTATTGAGGGAAACAAAAGAAAAACAAGCATGTAGTGTCAAGGTTAGGAGTGGTGAGTCTTGAATAGCCCAACATAAAGGACAGTAAACCCATAATGAGCAGAGCAAGAGCAGGTAATAGGAATACGGACAGGCATAAAACAACAGAGACAGCATAAGATTAAGAACAATATATAATTTATCTGAACCTATTTATTCAGAGCAGGATCGCAGGAAACCTGGAGCCTACCACAGCAGGTTTGGATGTAAGGCAGGAAAAATCCCTGGTATGCAATATGTATGATAAGGCTGATGTTAAGAACAAAAAGAATATGATATTTCAACTAACTATTTTCAGTTAAAAAAGGGAGACATATTTTAAAATATAATTCTGCTAATGGATTACTTTCATAATATCAGGTATTTTGAGTTGTGAATATTAAAATCAAAAAATAAATTAATAAATATAGAATAAATACAAAAACGGTCCTCCATGTGTGGAGTTTGCATGTTCTCCCCGTGTCTGCGTGAGTTTCCTCTGGATACTCCTGTTTCCTCCCACAGTCCAAAGACATGTAGGTTAGGTGCATTGGCAATTCAAAATTGTCCCTAGCGTGTGAGTGTGTGTGTGTGCCCTGCGGTGGGCTGGCACCCTGCCTGGTGTTTGTTTTCTGCCTTGCGCCCTGTGTTGGCTGGGATTGGCTTCAGCAGACCCCCATGACCCTGTAGTTAGGATATAGTGGTTTGGATAATGGATGGTGTAGAAGAAGAATGTTCTCCTCAGCACCACATACCCTGTGTGTTTGATAACTAAGTTTCATAAGTAATGCTTGTAACTCTGCCTGTAAGGAAAGCTTGATTTATGAACTAACAAAAATATGTTGCCACATAATGATGTCCTAAGCTGTTTTTCTGTTAAGTTCCCCAAAGTGAATGACTCAGGGTGAAGATGTCACAAGGCTGCAGGGTACAAGTGCAAGGTGTCTGTCCTGTGGTCAGTCTTGGGGACATAGATAATGCTTAGCTCAGATATATTACTTAACTTTAAAAATGTGATGATTAGGATGTTTTCTGTCTTACTAATCATGAGATAAAGAGGTATAAAAACTCCCCCTAACTGTTGATCGGGGTTCAGACGACCTTATTTTGCAATAAGACTGTGCTCTCTGAATCTCTGCTTTCTGCGACTCTGATTGAGAAATAAAGAGAACTAAGAAAATGTTACCCGCCTGCTGTCCGTCTGCACTTTTTTCGACCACAATGGATGGATGGATAAATACAAAAACCCATTAGTATGTTTAGTTTTCATCCCTTGGCAGACTCTCTTGGCCTACCTACCTTTGTTTGTATTGCTTCATTGTTAAACGATGTTTTAAACCAAAAAGTGATTGATCAGCAACAATATTTTGATCTTGTATGATGACCTTGTCAGTCTCTCGATCAGTGCCGTTTTATTTTCGAAAACCAGGAGTGGTCTCCCCTCAACTTTCTTGTATACTCAAATATGGGGATGGATATTTGAGGAGTAAACCGCAAGACAATGATTATATTTTTATATTATGTACGTTAAGGAACCATCAACAACAAATCAAATCAAATTAGTAATATATTGAACAATTATTATAAAAGTAAAGTTGAATAAATTGGACTCGGCTGTATGAATAAAAAAAAATTGAGTATGTGTTCAGGTAAAAGTACCACTTCCGGGGGATGTAAGTTAATACTGATCTACAATTGTGGTGTAACAACCACATGCCGAATTTCATCCATCTATCTCATCGCGTTTTTGAGTTATCGTGTTTACACAAACGCAGACACACGCACACACACAATTCCAAAAAACTGTATTTTTGAACTCTGGGAGGTCTATAACATCAGTATTCATCAATATATCGAGGTCAAATGTTTTCATGATTACTATATTTCTCTGTACTTTGCATATGACAAAGTGAAAACAATTTCTCCTGTGCAAAGTGGTAGGTGAATTTCTGTCGACAAAAAGCAGGCACCTGAGGAATAAACTGAAACGTTACTCACTTGTGATTTTTCTGTCCATATGGTAAACATTTTGTTGACCAGCACATTCTGATTTCAGCCATTTGAATTACATCTTGATATACAAAAAGCGCAAAGAAAGGCGGCACATAAATCGCTTTCTATTTCACACGCTTTACGCACCTGCACTCAGCTTGCTCTGTCACCGCAAATGCTGTGTGAACAGCCGCCCTCTGTTACCAGCCGCCATTCACTGGATGAATATGTGCGGGCGGCTCGTGGTGGATGACTTTCTGTTTTAGATTTAAAACTTACAAGGGTTAAAGACTAACAGCAAGAATATTCATTCAAAAACAAAAACTAAAAATATTTTAGTAAATTATTATTTTATTTCAGTTAGTCTTTCCAGCTACTTTAATACAGTGGTACCTTGAGATACGAGTTTAATTCGTTCAGTGACTGAGCTTGTAAGTCAAAATGCTCGTATCTCAAATCAATTTTCCCATTGAAATTAATTGAAATGAGATAAATTCGTGCCAGCCCCCAAAAAACCACCCCAATTTTTTGTTAAATGTTTTCAACATAATGAACAAATATTGCATAAAAACAAAATAAAACCTAATACATAAAAGAGAATCTCAAGAAATAAACAGATGTTGGCAAAAGCCGATTAACATATTGTATATTTTTTTCTTTCACTTTTACTTAACTTAATTTTCTTCTTCACTAGTTTTTTTTTCTTTTTTGACATGCTTTCCTCACTTTCATTCTCAAGGCGTTTCAATAGAAACATATCCAAGGAGCTTTGTTTTGTCCTCCCCTTTAGAATGTTTCTGAAATGAGTTAGGCAAGTGTCATTAAATAGCGCCGCTGCACTATCAGTTGCAACTTTTTCAGGGTGTTTCTTTTCTTTAAAGTTCGAAACTTTTTCCCACATTGCAAACACTTCCTTTATCTCACTTTATGAGGTAACTTCCTCTGCCTCTGGCTCCTCCGTCTGTAGTTCCGTCAACTCCTCCATCATCAGTCCCTCGGAATGTGCGGTGACAAGCTCTTTGATGGCTCATATTTCGAATTTTGGCTCGTAACTCAAGGCAAAAAATCGACCTAGTGATGGCTCATATCTCAAAAAACTTGCACTTTGGGGCACTCGTATCTCAAGGTACTACTGTAGTTTCGTTTAGTTTTAGTTTTTCATTTCGGTTTTGTTAATTATTTTATTTCAGATTACGAAAATGTTTTTTAATAATAGTCTCGGTTTTGATTTTAGTTTTTATTAACTATAATAACCTTGGTAGGTACCTTGGCAAAACAAAAAGAAAACGCTGATTTGTGGCAAGGTTTGCCTGTCATTCCACAGAGGAAGTTTTCCGGTTAAGTGGTGTGCTGAGTGAGGAAAAGTTAATGTAGCATTCTTTTTTCAATTAAATTATTGGTGATCACAGTTATCGTTGTATGTACATTATGGTGTACATTAACAGGTGGACAATCTATTTCTTTTTTCCCATGCAAGCGTTATATATAAAAAAAAAAGATCCCAAAGTAAACTGGAGGTTTTTGCCTCCAGTGTGGTACTCGATAGTTTGTTACAGTTTGTTAAAATTCTACATACTATTTTATTGTAACAGCAATAACTAAAGGAATTATTTTTAATCTAACATGGTGCTCCATGGTGATTTTATGTTCAATCAGGTGTCATATTATTGGAGAGGTATTGCAGCAAAGGAGACAAAAAATCAACCCTCACGTTCATGATTTATATCTGCTCTGAGTGTCTGTATGTTTGACAGTACTGGATATGGCAAAGTGTTACTTGTTTGAATCAACAAGGTATTCCTTTAAGTAGTGCAATGCAATGTTTAAAATTAAGCCCTAATTAGTAAAAAAATCTAATGATCTACCACCACATTTCATTTTGCACATCATGTCTTTTGAATGTACGTGTCACCTTTTTTAATTGTGCGGCACCACATTTAATTCTGTGCGTCACCAGTTTTGAATGTGCACGTCACCTTAAGTGTGTGTATCTTCTTGTTTAATTGTGCGCGGCACAACATTTTTTGTCACTTGCCGTTTGGGGCCTCCATAATATCATCTGCTGAATAGCAGTAAAAGAGAGAGCTAGAGGGTCTGGAAAAAAAGAATAAGGCACTTAAGGTTATGTGGATGTGTTCCTGATATCCTGATTAGCCAATAGTCTAACCTTAAAAAGTTAGTCTAAGGTGTGGTTCAGTTCCAAAGATGGAATACTCAACCCTTTTTTAGTGGCATTTTTCAAAGGTGTTCAGAACCAAAGAATTCTCCTGACAAGTAAAATCAGGCAGTGGTCACCATTTGATTACCATATTTGTTACTTGTGCAGAAGTGGTGAGCAGTTTGCAATGTGAAAGCATTTCTGTGCATTCAGTTGGTTTAAACCGGGTTTTACAAAATTATCAAAGTACTCACTTGATCAGCACACAGCTTAAAAAATCTAAAAATACATCACCCAAGAGAACTTACATCCAAATGACCTACTTAATAAATGTACCATCTGTAAGAGAATGAGGCGACAACAATAAAGAGTTAAAGTATCAGCCTGGTAACCCCATATAATTGGTTTGCAAAAAATAAAGAAAATACACTCAATAATTTCAGGGATGCTATCCTGGTGGCTCTCCTGCTGCTCTTTGTCTGACTCTATGAGGTAATCTGAGATGTGGTTTTGCCCCCGTGATAGTGCACTCATTTCCTTATATGGAATTATTGTCAATTGTCCGAGCCACGATGCAAAAATGTAATTAAATATGTATGTGTGCTTCGCAGATGTCCATAAAAACAAACAGGCTTACATTGAACAAACAGGCTCTGCATTGAAGCACTTGTCACTACTTAACAGGCAGTGTGGAGAATGGGCACAAGACCAGAGACCACAAAGACTGCCAATTCCACTCTTGCCTTGGCCTGAACAAGTCGCTTAACCTGCCTGTATCTTGTATCTGAACTTGTAAGACACTTTGAATAAAAGAGCCAGACGAGGATTCCACCCTTTTCTAGACTTCATCTCCCCTCACAAAGTGGTAGTCCATCCTTGGCAGCAATCACACCAGGGAGTCTTTTTGATAAGTCTCTCTGAACATCTTGATACCAGAATTTTTTTCTGTTTCTCTTGGCAAAATTTCTCAAGCTCCATCTGGCAGGCGGGGGAATGTCTTTGAACATTTCAGTTGTTCCACTGATGCTCAAATGGACTGACATCTGGGCTTTTTCTAGGCCAGCTCAGGCCACATCATTTTTGGTTTTAAATTACTCCAGCATTCCCTTTACTGTACACCTCAGGCCGTTGTCCTGTTGACGGGTTCACAGAGTCAATGTTGTCACGTGTACTATATATAGTGAAAATATTACTGCCATTTACCAATATGTTGCCACTCTCCAGCATGCTGATTAGTGTGTATTTTTTGATATACTTTATTAATTCCAAGGGGGAAATTATTTTTTCATATGACCCTTGCGGATCAGAGAGCAGAGTCAGCCATTGTACAGAAAGCACCCCTGGAGCAATTTTCAGGTTAAGGGCCTTGCTCGAGGGCCCAACAGAGTAGGATCCCTTGTGGCAGTAACAGGATTTGAACCAGCAACCTTTCAGATTTCAGTGCAGATCCTTAGCCACCACTCTTTTACCTCGAAACTTCTGTCTTCCTTATCTCTGAAATAACAGCCTTAGAAATATGCGTTGGAATTATAATTAGAGCAGGCCCATAGGTCTCAGTTTAATTCTGTCTTTGTTGGTTTTCTTCAGTATTCCAGTTTCCTTTCCACATCTCAAAGACCTCATCATAGTATCATAGTGGATGGACAGGTGTCTCAAAGTGGGAGGGAACAGGGACCCTTATGCAGCCAGGAGGACAATATAATGGAAAGACCAATGGAGACAAAAATGTTTGGATCCTTTATCCCCTGATACGCTAGATGGCAGCATCCCAGGGTTAGGATTCCCACATGGACAGCAGCAAGGACATGGAGGGACCTGTGGTTCCATGAGGCATCTCTGTTGAGTTCCGTGGGGGGCTGCCTGGTTCTTACTTTCAGGGACTTCTGTTTGACCTGAAAGTGCTCCCAGATCATAGATAAAAGAAGCTGCTCAACCTCATCCAAGTGAGTTGGAGTCGGGAAATAGAGGGCAACACTTTCTTGAAGAAGAGGAGTAGGATGGAGAAGGAGGAAAAATCTTTATTGAAGCTGTGTTGTGTTATACAGAGGGTTCAAGAAGGGCCTGTAAAGGTACTGGAAAAAATAAAATCCCTGTACTTGACCTCATCACTATGTCTGCGCTAGTTGTGTCCAGGGTTTGGAACTCTGTGACACCCCCTATTTTTCACAATATCTTTATATATAATACGCTACCATGGCTGTTCGTTTGTCTGTCCAGGATTTTCAATCACCTGTAGCTCATAAACTGTTTGACATATTGACCTGAAATTTGGTACACATATACTACTTGATGTCTACCGTCCGCTTTTGGGGTGATGATTGACCTCCAAGGTTATTCCACTTTTTTTATATTTTATTTTATTGCAAAATCAAGTTTGGGCAGCGGCCAGCAGAACGGTCGTGCGGCGCATGCATACAGGCGCTGTTCTCATCCCTACCACCTTCGCCGTCACTTCTCCTACTTCTTCATATCTTAAATCATTCTTGATGCAGGTTGAAGACTTAAAGTGCCAGCTTAAGTGAAAAATTAAAGGAAACGTACTAAGTAATTGCAACACAAATTCTGACCTAATCAGTTTTAACGTGAAAAGATGCCGATGAAAGAAGAGAAGAAGCGGGCCACTAGGATGGAGAGAAGAAGAGCTGCTCAGGAAGCAGCAAGCGCATCAACTTCTGAGCAAATGAATGCTAAACAGAGACAGAGAAAGAGGATGAAAACTAAGAATGCTCAAGTCAAGTGTATTCACGGCACGTTATCGTGCAGTGCGCCATTACTGGTGATATTGGCTAATATATAGAAATACTGATGTAAGTATGTGTATGGCATAATGATACACCATATGAATATTATTTTAATAAACGTTTAAACTAATAATACTGAACTATTCATTATATCATATGTACAAATAAAAACTTTACAGACATTTAAAGCAATTGAAAACTGAACTGCGTCGCTCAGATGGAATGCCATAAAACTAATATAGGTTTTTCTCCAGGTGGTTTTTTTTGTGTTTTTATTTGGCTCCATCCATTCTTTCTTCATATCTTTATAAGATTTCCAGTCCCTGTTATAGATCAGCATATCCAAAGCATGATGATGCCGGCATTGCTCTCTGTGTGATGTTTGCACTTAACTCTGAGAACCAAAAGTTCAGATTATGTCTCTTCATAGCATAGAGTCCTCTGCTAAATTGTTAATTTTCCCACATGGTTTGCTTTTTTCCACTGAGAAAGAATAATTTGAAATAAGCCAATTGAACAAATGGAACCTAATACAGACACTAAGCTGTAAGAGTGTATTCTTGTAAGACAAATGTACTAAACTAACTTTTAAGGTAACTTTTGATATTGTGTAACCAATTATTATGTGTGATGATCATTATGTGCGAAATGTAAGATTTAATAAAAGAATGTGCTGTGCATTAACCGATTGTATAACATTAATCCTTTTATAAGCTGAAATAAGACTAAATTGTAACTGCCACATAGCCGTTAAAGTGTTGTAACCCTGATGGTGCAGAAGAATAGGGAAGTACATGTTTTGCAAGTGCTGTCTCTGTAACTGTCTTGCAAAACTAGCCATAGCTGAATTGCATAGCCTGGGACTGTGGTTGTGCTGACAGTTCCTCTTATCTTAAGACTACCTTGTACTTCTGCATGTACTGATCTAATGTGTCATCTTAAGCTACCTGCAAACTCTGAGTGACCTCAAAATGAACTGCCATACTTCCTCTTTTTATTTTGCAAACAAGCTGGGTATAAAAAGAGGGAAACTCCCTGATGACAGGGGGCTGTCTGTAGCTAACTGAGCTGACAACTGCTGCGGCCTCCTGCTCACCAAGAATAAAGAAATTGCTTTTTACTTTGGTGTCCGTCTCCTGTCGTTCCTGACTTTCAGCGACCACACCACCCTTCAGGACAAGCCAGATTCATGACGTGTGCATCCTGTTGTTGTCTTATGTACTCTTTCTCCCATCTGTATCATGCAGGACTGTAACCCTGAAAACTGAACTGTAACTGTAACCCTTTAAGAGTTGCTTTAGGCTTCTTGGTGGTTTCCATTACTACAACACTTATTTTTGAAAGGTTGCAGAATCACAGCTGTTGCAAATCTTCTCACCTTGATAAAGATAGAGTTCATTGTGCTTCACAAATGTCCATCCATCCATACATTCAATGCCATGGAAATGTTCATATATTCCTGCCCTGACTGTTACTTTTGAAGATCCTTATATTGGGTCTGCTTTTATGGTTCCTTGATCTTCATGGTGCAATGTCTCTCTTTGGAAATGCACTATCTGGGGAAGCTGCCAGACACAGGCATATTTTTTTCTGAAAGCATGTGAAAGTCACAAGTACTTAACGTCAGCACAACTACAGTAGAAAAGGCATATCTAAGTTTTTTTTCCACACTGATGCAGTGTGATGCAGATGTAGAGAACAGAACTGATTACTTTAGGTGGATCAAAGCCTGTGAAATAAAGAATTATTCCATAAATTGTTTCTTCTATTTGTATTTATAATTATTTAGTGTTTGAATTTTTTTCACTTTGACAAGTACTTTGTATTTGTGAGTGGCAAAATAAAATCTGTTAAATATATCGTGGTTCCATTCTGTAACACAATAAAAAATGTGACAAAGTTCCAGGGGAACCTAACTTTTAATAGCTACTGTATACACAGGCCACGGGCTACAAATGAGTTACACTCCTGCCAATGTTCATAATCTGATTTCCTTGTAAGCTGAAACTAAAAATGCCTGCTGTTTATTGAAATATTGCCAAAAATGCATAATGCTTGATTACTAATTTTACAGAAGAACATTTCAGACTTATAAATAAAATGACAGTGAAGTAATGTTACTGTATTTTAAATCAGAAAATACAAATAATGTAAACTAAAGTGATTCAATGGCATGAACTGTATGTTGACTTTATGTCTAAACATCCTGCAATTTTTGATGATGAAGCAGTACCTTGTAGAGCTGGAAAAGACAATATAATAGCACAAAAGTCACCACTAACTGATAATTGATCCCTCTGCAGAGATGGCCTGTCATTATTGAGGGATCACTAAGAGTGTCACTTCCCCCTCTCAACTGCTGTACTCTCTGAGATGGCAGGGCTGCGAGGCTTACTTAGGATGAAGCAACAGCTTGTGCTGCTCCAGCCAAAGAACCAGCTACTGACTGAACTGCTTATCTGTGACTGCACTTACTTCTCGGCTGTGTGTGCTGCTGGTTACATTCTGTGACATATGCACAAAATGATTAAAAAATGTTGGCAAAGTCCATTGGGTACAGTACTTTTACACATCATTAGTGGTGACTGCTACATATTCAGCAGTGTCAAAACTATTTGCTTTTTTTAATTAAAAAAATTTGGAGTTGCTAGAGTAAAATCAATTGCAATTCAGTTGAAAAAATAGTGTTTTATGTGCTCACCTGTATCTCTGAAATTGCCATAAGTTGAGACTTCCTTAACCCAAAACACACTTGTACTTATTTTTCACCTCACAGAAGTGGAATTTAATTATAAGAAGTCATTGAACAGCAGAGAATTTGTCATAACTGCAATCTTGTTGGCTCAACCATCATGGTGAGGTGAAACCATTGGGAGATCCTCAGGTGGGAACCTCAGATTAAAAGATTGTGAGAAGTTCATACATACCCAAGGCAGGAACTACTAGTGTTTAATGACGTGCAATGCAAAAGTGACAATACTTGCTCTCTATTGCCATCAATAGTAAGCGGTTTATTTGTACACAAATTTGTAGATATTGTGGAAAGAATAGTTGTTTCTGCATTTTTTAAAAACTAATAATTTAGAGACATGTGATGGAAATAAAGGATGAGTTCTACTTTTTGTTCAGTTTAGTCTTTAGTACATGCATTGAGAACACCGGAAATCGGGAACTGGGGCTCTGGAGTTCACATCTAAAATTGGGTGCTTTTATAAATATCTATTTCCTAAAAGCTACTGTAAGTCACTTTCTTTAGATTGGGTTTTTATAAAACAGGAAGTGATAAAGTAACATGATGGTCCTGCAGGTAGTTTCTATTAAAAAAATAACCCTTAGCTACTAGGTATGGGGGAGGGAAGAACCTGTAAAACTGTATGCTAAGTATCCTAAAATGCATTAATAATAATAACAATAATAACTAGGGGGCTCCATCCCCTGCTCGCTGCTGGGATGGGTGCCCGCTATCTTGTGGCTGAAGTGCTCGAAGGCTGTCGGGACGCTCCTCCATTAGAGAAAACTATTGTATTTAAAGTGCTGGTATATAGAAGAGTTTGCAGGGCTCGGAAGGAAGCAACAGCAGATGCCAGGGGTGTCTATCTTCTTCTTCCTGTCACATGTTAGTTGGTTTAGTGAATGCAGTTATCTCGTCTCAACCAGTAAACAGCAGATGCTGAGGCTGTATGCAGCATGGCAAGACCACCGCTGAACTTTAGGATGGGACAGTTGTTGACAATGTGGGCCAAGGTTTGCTGTTGTCCACACGAACAGAGCGGGTTGTCATGATACCCCCATATCTATGTAGGTTTGCAGCACATCTGCCATGCCTTGTTTGGTAGCGGTTCACCGTGACCCAGTCCTGCCTAGGAAGATCAAAACCTGGCACACGTTTTGTTGGGTTGCTGATCAGAAAAGAATTTGTAGGAGGGTCTACCTTCCATAGCCTTTTCCATGCGTCAGCAACAGTAATATATCTAGGCAACGACCAAATTGGGTGCCTGGAAAGAAGATGAATTCTCGGATGGTGGACAATGTCGTCATATATCAGTAAACAGTCCTGCTTCTAGTATTTTGTTAAAAAGCCTGCAGTAGAAGCATCACACTGAATGTGAGGGGGCACTATGTTAGCTAGCATTCTTAGCCACTTGAGAGGGGAGAGCGCCTGTTATGATGTGCATAGATTCGTTGAGCTGTGTATCCACCAGGTTACAGTGAGGTGAGTGGTTACATGCTGGAGAGCAGTAGTCAGCCACTGAGCATGACTGACCCAAGGAGAAAGACCTCAATACATTTGCTTCAGTCCTCAAACGATGTACCAGCCAGATTTGCAAGTAGGTCATTTGTTGTCCTAATTTTAGCAGCAGCCTTAGACAGATGCTTTTTGAAAGACAAGGTACTATCGAGAGTGACTCCATGATAAACTGGGATGGGAACGTGGTCAATCCCTTTTTCATTTAAGGTGATATGAAGCTGTTTGCTTGCACTCTTATGGTGAAGGTGAAAAATGCTCGAGACAGTATTTGATTAACTGGAGGTGAGCCTTCACTGGTGACAGTAAATTACTGGGGCAGTCATGTCCTATTACATAATTAGCTCCTGCACTTTGCTTCATGCTTAGCAGATGTCGCTGCCCTTCTTTTTCCCTTTTCCATGTCATCTTCTCGATCAGTTTCTCTATGCAGTTGGCTGTAAAAAGGACACTTTGATGCAGAGACAGCTACATTTTTTGCTTTGTCAGTTCATATCATGTCAGCTCCTGATTAAGATCAAGGTTCGAGCCACAGAGGTTTGTGAGTAATCATGTGAGAGACAGATATAACCCTAGAACTGGAGGCCCATGGCCACCGCCAGGGGGCGCCCCGAGCGTCGTGGAACCCGGGAGATCGACACTTCCACCACACCTGGGAAGGTGGAGGAAGAACCTTCCAGGGACACCTGGAGTGCTTCCGGGTGCAAGGGCAGCACTTCCGCCACACCAGGAAGTGCTGCCGGAAGAGCATCATCAGGCACCTGGAGCACAACCGGGTGGGAATAAAAGGGGCCGCCTCACTCCAATTAGGAAGCGAGAGTCGGGAGCGGGAGCAGTTACGAAGCTCCAGTGGCAAGATGGAGAAAGGCAGCCCACGAACAGTTGAAGGCCTGAGTAAGGGTATTTGGTGCAGGAAGCACTGTGAGTGTGCAGGACTTGGGTTTTGGGACCTTTGTTTTAATAAAATGTGTTTGTTTTGGAACATTGCTAATTGCCACTCTCATGACCACATTAATGCTATACGGTATAAATAAATTGACATTGACATTAATAGGAACGTGGCAACATGCAGCCAACATGTTATCAACTAAACAAGCTAAAGGAAAACAAAAGTAAAAACTAAGGTTAAAAATGAAACACCTACTTACTGTCTAGGATCACTAGTACTGGCTAAATATTATAACATCATCAGGATGCAATACCAAAGATCTAAAACATAAACAAATGACCAAACTGATTGATATGTACGGTATATACTGCATATGAATGAAGCGGTGAAAAGTGATCAAAATAAAGAAAACTAAGAAAAATGACGTTTAAATGTTACCAGGTTCTGGCAACTCTTATACTGTAGGCTGTCAGTGGTAAGTCTTACGTGGTTGCTTCTCAATTAAATGCATCCATCCCAGACAAGGAGAGAGATAGCACAGACAGAATCCTTCCTCACCCTGTTGAAATTCCTCCCAAATCCAACCTGACCCAACTGAAGCTCTTTACATGGCGTCAATAGCGGCACCTAAATTTAATGGAGAGTCAGCCAAGCTCTTTCAAATGAGATTAAGTATTGTCTTGCTATCTGTTAGGATTATAGTGCACAAAAAGAACCTCTATTTTTTTGGAATTTTAAGACAAATTAATTAATATATTGTTCCCCCTGAACGAAGCAAAAATTAATGATGTATTTAAAAAAGTATGGTTCTGAATTCTTTTTTTAATATCATTGAATGTCTTCTGAATATCAGTGAAAAGTATAATTGTGTTCCAGACAAAACCATTACATGGTAAATATTGTGGTTAGGCCTGAGCTCTGCCCATTGTGCCTACACAGAAGTTTTTTTTTCTTTTAATTTTGCTTGCCCTCCTTTGTTGATTGTTCAGCATTGGCTTATTTTGATTAACGTTTAATAAAATCATCAGGGATTATTACTTTACTGATTCTTAGAAATTCATCCCTCAGTCTTTTCCAGGTGGGCCTCATTCTCAGAAATATGGGCAAGTGTGGAAGAGATTTTTTTTTTAAATATACGGGCAATAAATACCAGGACATAGCCATGACATTCTGTTTCTTTGCCTGCTGCCTATGTCACTCTTTCAATATAACTTTTTAATAGCAATCTGTGTGGACAGCCTTATCTGCATGTTTTCAGCTGCCTTAAGGAAAGAGACTTACTAGCTCGGCAAAAGCAGGCCAAGCGGTTGTCTTCAGTCCTGAAGTACACCTGTGCCAGTCACCAAAGCAGGTGCCCACTCACCACGGCAGCACTGTTGAAAGCGTCTCTTCCCAGCTGCAAACCCTGGTTGGACTACGGTGATGGTCTGAGAAAGAAAAACTTAAAACATTAACTTGCATTCCTTTATGAGGAAAGGCTGACCTCTGATACTATCAGAAGACCCTGTGAAGAATGTAAGATCTTTATGTACTATAAGAATGTTTAAATTGATTCTAAGTGTGTATACATAGAAGGGTGTATTCCTTAGGAATGCAAATGGCTGTTTATTTCATGTCTTAGGACATTCCAGTATGTCATAAATTAAGATTTAACCTTAATCTATGTATAACCTCAGAATGAACTGCTAGGGTTTTTTTTTTCTTTTCTAGGATATAAAAGAGAGAACGGGTTTAGTTTAGATATTCTGCTAAAACCCAAATCAGTTAACTGAGTTGGGAAGAGGTAGTCTCACATTCTCTCTACTCACCAAGAATTAAGAATAAAGAAATTATTTTTACTTTAATTGGGTTTAGGTTCTTCCGTTGTTTTCGACTTCAGCGCTTACAGGCCCATACTGGGTGCTCTTAGCTCTATACCATGACCCACTTGAATAATATAAACATACTAGTGCAACAAAGCAAAACTAATAAAACACAGTATAACTAATAGTAGCAAAATCTATTTGAAAAGAGTTTTAAAAGTTTAGGAAATCAATTTAGCAGAGTCTTATTGAAAAATGCCTATGCCAAAATGCAGATAATGGTGAGAATGAGAAGAGGTGGAGAATATGGAGAGTTGGAGCCACAACAACAGCCTTGCATTCAATTCTAAGAAAACAAAGAACTGACTCTGGACTTCAGGAGACTGAACTACAAGTTTTGAACTACATCCCATAAGTATTAACTGTGAGAGAGTGGAGACAGTCCATAGTTTTAGATTCTTGGGAGCCCACATCAGCCAAGACCTGTCATGGACAACAAACACAACAGCAATGGCCAAGAAAGGTCTTCAGAGGCTTCACTTTCTGAGGAGCCTGAAGAAAGCAGAATTCCCACAACAGCTGCTGGTTAACTTCTACTGGTGCACCATAGAGTCTGTTATCATGCACTGCATTACAGCATTGTACCCTGGCTACACCTCTGAGAACAGGAAGCCCCTCCAGTGTATCATCAGAATGGCTCAGAGAATTAATGGCACTCAGCTACCATCATTTGAAGATATCTTCACTACCTGCTGTAGCAGAAAAGCAAAGAACATTTGTAAATATCCAACCCACCCCGGCCATAGCGTTTTACTCCTCTGCCCTCCGTCAAGTGCTTCTGAGCCCTGTATGCCCGCACACTCATAGGCTGAAGAAGGGTTTTAATCCAAAGCAATCAGCCTATTAAATGCACAGCAATCACTGCCCCTTCCTATAGAGAAGAGTGATCAAACTGAACATCTGCATCAACCACATACAGTACAGCCACACACGTATACATGACCCATGTGGAACTCATGACCATTACATTGGCTCTAATCTTCACATGTATAGGTGAGAGGTTAGGAGCATGCTCAGATTACAGTACATTAGTACAACCACCAGGCATGCAACGGGTGACACCTCAGCACCACACTGAACTGTGTGAGGTTTTTTTATAGTACCAGGAGTTCCAATCCTGCGACCAATCCCCAAGTTTTCCTTGCAAGTTAGAGGACCTGCTTGCAGGACTGGATGCAGATTAACGTCATACCCAGGACAGAGCAATTGTAAGTTAAGGGCCTTGCTCATGGGCCCAACGGAGTAGAGTCACTTCTGGCGTTTATGGGTTTCAAACCGGCAACCTTCTGATTGTCAGCGCAGATTCCCTAGCCTCAGAGCCACCACTGCATCCAATCCTCACTATGACTTCATTTATTATTTATTATTTATGCTTATGTTTATCTTTACTTTTACTTTGTGTATATTTGGAGCTGTTAATAGTAACTGTGCTTCTCATAGTTTAATGTTTATTTAGTTTATTATCTACTCTTATATACTTTTATCTAAGGCATCTATAGGCTTGCTCCAAACAATATTTCATTGTATTGTTCAGGGACAATAAAGATATCTTGCATTTTGCATGTTGCATCTAGTCTATATGCAAAGCTGTTTGAGATATTTGTCTTACCCATATTTTTTGGGAACTCAGACTTTTTGTCTTGCTGTTGATGTTCTCTTCTTGTTGTTTTCCTTTCTTCTGTCCCCTGTCTATGTGCAGCATGCATTCCATTTCACGAAGTTTTAGCAATGATTACACGAAAAATTGATAATCTTAAAACCACTGACATGTTTGCATTACCTCAGTGTTGTCTTTCACATGCTGAAGTCCCTTCTGATCCTAATAATCCCAGGCTAATAAATTCCAATTTTTTTTGTAGGCCTCGCTAAAAGAATGATGTACAATATACAAAGTTCAAGTCAACACGGAGTTTAAATCAATATCCAGAAGTCTGCACTGCTATTAATTTCAATGTCTTTTATGGGTCTAGATGTCCTGATTGATGCTGTTTTAATCAGTGTTAGTTTTTATGGTATTCATCTAAGAGGTAAAATTGCAGTTCAGATTTGGATTGGATTAAAAGCCTAACTTCCTATTTTATATATATATTTTGAATCCATAGTTTGTTATTGTAAGTTTGAACATTTAACAACAAAGGCTTCATTATGGTTTGTTTCCATCACCATACTGTACGTCTACTTACCCTTTGTGTTTTCTCCATAAGAACACTTGGGAGCTGTGCTAGCTGTTTGGCTTGGCTGTCTTTTTCTGCTCCTTTTGTTTTTGTTCTGTTCTATTTTAGTAGAGGTTTGTAATTAATTATTAGACAATCACTTCTTTTGTTCTGTTAAGGAGGTATGAAAGAGTGGTTTAAATTAGTTTTCCATTGCTTGTTCTGCTAATTGGTAGAGGAGAAGTATGATCATTTGGATTTATCAATTGATGTCGTCAGACGCAGGTTTTAGAAACACTGGCATGCCGGTGAATTGAGATTCATGTGTGCATCCAGTAAACAGGTACATGTGGCAGACAGGGATGCAGAAGACCATGTGCATGTGATCATATAATAAAATTCTATTGTGATAGAAATTAACATCTTAATTAAAGAAAGAAACTCTATCAAGGTGAGTCAGATAAAACCTTTTAATCAGTAATCAGGCAGGGGAAAAGTTTGCCCATCTGCATCACTTCTTACATCTGCAGCACCAAGCCGAGGAGGGAGCATCTATCACAGCAGTCTGTTAGAGCAGGATGAGATTGGTCAGAGAAACAAAGGATAAAGGTTAACCTTATAAACTATTGAATTTGCATGCAGTGTCAATCAATGCATACATTTTCTGGTTCTAACTGTATTATACACTTTGAGTTGAACCACCACCCTTGAAATTTCTGTGCATGCAACAACTGTGTATTCTGGTTGTTCACAGGACATCTGCTGACTTCTTAGTCATCTCTTAGTCATCTTTCAGTACATTTTGTGCTTTGCATTTGACCACCTCAGTAGTTTTCCACAACCAATTCTTATACCTTTTAAGGTACACTGCAAACCAAAATACTTAGCTATTGTTACCTCTAAATTATTAATCCACACTATCTATCTAATGACTGGATTGTATTAAAGCCATCAGCGCATATGGTTCAAGGATTGTGAGGGTTGTTCCGGTTGATTGGGGGTTGTTCAGCCGATCAGTTGGACCTGTGGAGTTACGATGTTGAATGTTTCTATAGAGGGGACTTTCAAACAGGATGGACAGGTGGCGTAATTTGTATGCACTGGGTAAGCTCAACGTATCCATCAGAGTGCTCATGCTCCCTTTAAATATGTTATTTTAGAACTGCAGTCACACTAGACCTAAAATAAAAATGTCACCAGTAACTAAGGAGGAAATATTAAGGAAAGAATATTAATGCACAAATTAAAGTACACATGTAACTTATAACACATTTACTTCTAAAAGACAACATCTGAGGAAGCCCAAGAGACAGTACAGTGGTCTTGCAGTATTTCAGTAGGGACTTCGATGGTAGTATCTCCATCTTCAGAGTTTTCCAAAGAATTTTCCTAGGCATTATAAACTACAAATGTCTTCAATCTGTCCAAACTAAAAGCTTCCATGAGTGGTTGAATTATGCCAATTTATACCATTAGTCCAGTCTCTTTGTTAACCTTTGATAACCAATTAAATAAGAGCACCTGCTGACATTACTATACGTTATATCATCATACATTTTTCATGTTGCCAATTAGTTTTCATTACCTCTTGAAAGACCATTCTGCTGACTAATCAGTACATTAGCATTAGCGTTTGGAGGAACTATCCATTAGTTTCTTTTAGCCATCCCTTTAACACAAAAAACCTTTGAAATACGGCTGACCACCCTGCTCCTGTTCATTTACAGCGTGCACATTTTAACAATCTTCTCTTTATTGCAACCTTGACAACCTCTAAGAAGCACCTGGATCAGATATTGGGACAGCTTAGCTATTAGCTAAACAAACGGGCTTAATGGACTGCATGGTCTTCTCTCATTTGTTGAATTTCTTACATTGTTTTTTTTGCCTTTGGCTTCTATAAGCAAGTCTTCATGTATTAAGCTAAACTGTAATTTGTCTGTAAACTGAACCTGCTTTTATTAAAATCTATTACTGTAGACTTTGAAACAAACAGTGACATGTGGTAACTTTTAACCCTTGGCCTCACTTCAGTTTCCTAAAAAACATCTGCTTGTGGTCTAGCAAGTCTTTATTTATATATCATGATTCAATATTTTGCTAACAAAAGCATTTCAAATATAAGACAAGACTAACATATCTCAATGATGCAATAATTACTATTTACTTTTTTATACCTTTCACTACAGTCAGACAATAATAAGCTTGAAATTGGTCTGCATCAGTGGCATCACTGGGGTGGCTTCAAGGGCCCTGATATTCAAGAGCTCAGCCTTCTCTCATCCCATGTATCATGTTGACATGTATGAACGACTGCGTGAAAAGTTTACTTCACCCACCCTAATCCTTCTGGTCTTCAAATGCACAAAAACTCCAAAAGAGAATCAAACTCTCTCAACCTCACGAAAACTCTCCCAATACACACACACACTCTGTGAATGCACTAAAACTCCTTGGGATACCCCCACATCCCACTTTTCCATTTAACAGATAAATGGGACTAATCGTATTATCAATGTGGAGCTAAGCACTAAGCCCCTGGTATGTGCCTGCATGAGGGAAATCCCTGGTTTGGTTTGTCCCCTGGTGCTTTATCATGCATTAGAAAGAATTGCTTGTTTTTCTCTCTCTGTCTGTAACTGTTCCCCTATTTTTTGTTCTTTTTTCTGTACTCGAATAAGCTTTCATATGACACTCAGATGGTGGGTTACAACTCGCCTTTTCACTGTGACTTTGATATCTGACCACTTCTTTTTATTTTGGGCACTGTACAGCTTTCTGAACTTGAACTTTCGAGTTTCTCTGCCACTCCGTATCACTCAATCAACTTCCTTTTGTTGTTTATACCACTGCTTAAGCCAACAAATAGTGCGTTTTGCCTCCACCTTGCCTCCACTTTGCATTCGTGTTCTTGCCATTGTCTTTTAACCAAATGCCGAATGGAAGGTAATATTTATACTGATTTGCATATTAAAATATGCAAAATTATGGGATGAGTTGGAGTGGTACGGCAGGCGCATGCATGTGTGTTACTTTTGACACTGACCGGGATTTATGGAGCTGAAGTGAGTGGAAGTTGGCTTACGCATGGATTTTTGCTTCTGAATTTTTTTGTGCGTATGCATATTTCCACTTTTGCCCATATGCCATGTTTTAGTGTGAATTACCGCTATGTATGATGCCCCAGATGTTGACGTCTTGGTGAAAGTCTTGAATGCTGCACCATTCTGACTTTATGACAGTAAAGTCTCATCCAAATATTCCCATTTAGCCTCCAAATGGGAACAGAAAACTTGAGGTGAAGGCATAATATCTCCATTTTGGATATTTTCTTGCTTGCCCATGGAAATTATATGTTCAGTTAAGGCAGTCAAGTCGCTTTGATCCACAAAGTCCACTCTGTCTTTCAAATGAGATTTTGAATATAAAATCACCAGCTCTTCATTTTTTCAACTTCTTTCACTTTCACATGCATGGTGGTCTATTCGGTCTGCTGAGCCACAAGACACAGCACTCCATATGAAAATCAATTTGTTCCTGTGGTTTAACTGAAATTGTTGCTAATATTTTTTGAAATCTGTAGACCACATCTTTTTACAAGCACATAAGTTTCTTAAAAAAATAGGAAGGTCAAGTTACACAATCAGATTTGTAGACTTAGTGTTGTTTTTTAATTGAGATGGTTTCTGATGCTCTATCATAGTGGCAGGTTCCTTCAGTCTGTAAGAAGTTTAATTTGTTTTTGAATATCATTTTGCTTCAGTTTGCTGTCATGTCTGATACGTTTATTATATTTTCATGTGCACTTCTTCTGTAATTATGTGTAGTAGTAGTAGCAGTCTTATCACAAATACAGAGTTACTTCAACCAACATGCAACACATCTCCATTCCCCAGCACGTGTGCTAACATAAGCAAGGCTATTTTAAAATACAGAACTCCATTGTACTTCATGGAAAGCACAAAATCAGTTTACTGCTGTACTCCTTACTCCTGCTTCTACTACACAGGATTTAAAAACTTGTATTAATGCAATCTCCAACAATTCAAAAGGGAACATATTGTATTAGCTAGCCTTAAGTTATGAAAGAGTTAAACTATTAAAGGCCCATGCCTGTATTTTTTGTTTTTCTTAATGTATCGAAAGCCATCACAATCAACCAGCCCTAGGTCAGGAATGTGAGAAGTGATTTAGTGGACATAAAAAGGTGGTCAAGCAAAGGTCACTCTTAGGGGTGGGTGGTAACTGTGTTTTGGTTTTTAAAGTAATGGTGATAAGTAAGGGGGCAGAAAAGCAATTATTTTTGATAAAGCATGAGAATATATTTCTTATTTTAGGAATGAAGGATTTGTGTTTTTGGAATCAGATAATGACAAAAAATTTTCAAGTGCAAAACAAATACTGATAAGAATTGTAATAAATGTAAGATTCACCCAACAAAAGGCACTTGCATCATTGAACTAAGATGTCTTTGTAAATGTCTGCCATAAAGTCTTAACCTGCTTGCCCATCCCGAGACTCCGGGTATTTACTTTGAAGTGAGAGCAAGTCCATTCTCCTTGACTCTACTTGAGCTGTTCTTTGAAGCCGAGTGAATTTGCTTCAGCCAGAATATGCTGAAAAGATAAAAGTATCACAAAGATCCTCCGTGCCCAGTCATTAGTCAAAGTGACGCAGTGGTTGAGGATCTCAATGCAATAACAGGCGAATAAAACTGTTTAAATACCTTCTTATAGTTTATACCTTTTCTTAAATGTTTTTGCACCATCTAGACATCTTCTGTAATAATAATAATAATAATACTTTTTATTTATATAGCGCCTTTCCCATGCTCAAGGCACTGAAAGTCGGGAACAACAGAAGAAGGACACCAATAAAATGTTAAAAGCAGTTTCTTTTATTCTTGGTGAGAAGAGGGAGGCTGCAGATCCTGTCACGTTCCAGTGTGCTCCAGACTGTCAGCCTGCCAACAGGAAGGAGAGACTTCCTTTAAATACTCAAGTTCGTTGACAAGAAAAACAAGAGGAAACGTAGCAGTTCATCTTGAAGTTATTACATGGATTGCTAGAGCCCCTGTTCACATCCTGAATTTGTATGTGCAGAAAAAACACAATGTTTTTACAGATAAAGAGTTGTCAGCATTTTCACAGTTTTAGGAAATATACTTCTACTAGCTTGCACATACATACTGTACGTTCAGTTACAGCAAGTTTGTCCTAATGGTTATAGGGTGTATGTAGCTCAGCGGTTTTAGATAATGCTCACTTATACTTTTTTGCACGCACATTGCTCATAAAATATCAAGGGTTACATAAAGGTTAGTTCAATACATTACATTAGTTATAAAGAAATTACATTCTTATAGCTTTAGTATCTGCATTAGATTACATTTTTTCAGTTAGCTTAGCACATTCTTATTTAACACATACAGTAAGTGTCACACTTCTTATAGTTCTATTAGCATCATACTTTAATTATTTGGAAAGAATAATTAAAGAATAAAACCAGATAAATAAATAAAGAAGAGTAAGATAGTAAATTCAGAGAAAAGCCTAGCAGACAACATAATTGATGGTCTAGCACACACACACAGGTTACAAGAGCATCTTGACATAGAGGTAAACTGACAGAAGGGTAATAAAGTCAGGCAGAGCTAAAAGCCTTCCTGAACAGATGAGTTTTGAGTTGTTTTTTAAAAGAATTAATGGAGTCAGCTGATCTGATTAATTTCGGTAGGTCATTCCAGAGTCTGGGCGCTATACAGTTAAAGGCCCTGTCACCCATGGAGTGTAGATTAGTGTGGGGCACAACAAGATTGCCAGAATCAGAGGAAGTAATTATATGCATGCGGCAAATGTCAATCAAATTTGATGGATGACCGGAAGTCCCGCCTCTTTCCTTTGACGTCATTAATGCGACCTTTCTTTGAACTCGCCCCCACACCCCTTCCTGTTTTTTCCTCAGGAAACGGTAAAGATCCGATTGCCGGATGTCTGGTCCTTCCTTGAACCCACTCCCACCCATCCTGTTTTTTCCATAGGAAATGGTTAAGATCCGTTTGAAGGATGTCTATCCCTTCTTTGAACCTGCCCCCACCCACCTGTTTGCCCCAGGCCCAGGAAACTGTCAAGAGCAGACTTGATGGATGGCTGCCCCCCTCTTTGACCCCGGCCCCCCTCTTCCGAACACAAGTTCAGGCACGTCCGGGCAAGTTTCTATCCAGACCCAGCCGTCCCTGCCACTGCCTCCGGTCGGCAGCCCCAGACCCTGCCGGACCAAGTTACATGTTCCCTGGCATCAAGGCCCTGCCTAGGACCCCTCCGTCAGGCAGCCCCTGAGGGCGGGGACACCACATGTTGGTTGAAGCCTTCACTTCCAGGCACAATAACTTCCGAGGACATACACAGACACACATGCTCCTGCCTATACCGCTTTGGGTAAGTCCACACGTTTTAATTTTTAATTTATTATTTAAAATAGCTATCTAACCTTTGATTTATCTAAGTCAAAACATCCTTTTTACCTTATCCCTGACAATCCTTTCACAGAAACGTCCAGTTGTTGAATTTTCCAACTCAC
>JANRMT010000061.1:0-19173 GCA_026402145.1 Polypterus bichir lapradei | reverse complement strand
AAAACGCTAAGATTTGAAAAATGTTTACCTCGGTCTGCTGCTGGTGGTCTCTTTACATGAGCAGATTGTGACGAGCGGATTTCGTCCCCAGCACGACCGTGTCGCCTACCGAGTCCCCTTTGAGTCGTCCGGTGTCGCACATCACTTAGGAGTCGTCAAGGTTAACGAAGGGTCTTCGAGTAGCTCAGGAGGATAAGCGCCTCTCTCTAGAGGGACGCCCCGGGTTCAAGACCCCATATCCGCCTTATAGGATTTACTTCAAGTTATTTAGGCACCACTTAACACGCAGTGTCCTCCGTCTTACAATAATATTCAAGACTTCGTGCACTTTGCAGCAGAGGATTAGCTCACCCCGGTAAACGGGCCAATTCAAACCACCCGCTCTAATGCCGACCCGTCCAGCCGTAATTAGGAACTCCTTTATTTAGGGGGTCCGCTGACCTGTCGCTGGTTTAAAGTACGACTGGCCGCCAGTGTGGTGAGTGAGCTGCGGTAGCTCAGCCGGGTAGACCACCGCTATTACCCCCCACCACTGTCCGGGATCTATGAGTTCGAGTCCCATCATGAGAAGATGGATATTAAAATGGAAAGTAGTCTCTTTATGCGGTGGGGTTGAAGGTTAAAATCATTTATAGACTACACCGCTAAAGAGCCGGCAGGGCAACGCCGTGAAAAGAGCAGCGGTCAAAGGGGCAGACCCGAGCCACAGGAGGCCTTGAGGTCAAGCCCACCATCTATCCCATCGGATTCGCCTCACATAACATACAAAGTGCCCGTTTATTTGCTACGCCCTCCATTCTGTCAATTATATAAAAGATTTGTAATTTCCATCCGGAGGAGTAGCTCACCGAGGTGCACGAGCCGATTCAGTCCCTCCGGTGAAGAACTGAGGTACGCAGTTCGAATCCCGTCCTCTCCAGCCGTTCCTTTACATTAATTTAAAACCAGTTCGTTAACATTCTGTCAATGATATAAAAGATATCTTGTAATATCCACGCGGAGGAGTAGCTCACCGAGGTTGACGAGCTGATTCAGTCCTCCCGGTAAAATACAGAGGTGCGAGGTTCGAGTCCCGTTCTTTCCAGCTACGATAAGCAGCCAACCCATTCCTTTACATTAAATTAAAACCCTTTCGTTAACATTAAATGCGTCTGGTCAGCCAAGCAAACAGACAAACTCGGTAGCTCAACCGGGTAGACCGCTCATTCAGCGTGGAAGTGTGCGGGTTCGCGTCTGCCTCCGAGTCATAAAGGCAACTATCACAAAAAGCAGGCCCTTTATTTGCTGTGGCCACCGAAGAGTTAACGGTATAAATTATTTCTAGACCCTTCTCCTAAAGGGGACCCCTCGGTGGCATAGCGAAACGAGCACTCGACCCCGGCAGCCAAAACCGAGTCGGCCCCGCGTTCGAGACCAACCTCGGCAGCCAAGCCTGAGCCGCCGCAGGGGAGGGCGACGAAGAGCGACCCCCGAAAAGGGACACCCAAACCGAGTCGGAGGGCCGCAAGAATGACGACTGAACGCGACACTCGAACCTGGTCGCCCCCGAGTCGCAGAGGGCCCGCAAGAATGACGATCAAAAAAGAATTTCTTTTATGTGATGTGGCTACGAGGAGATCAGTTGTCAAATATGCCCAAGTTCAACGGCGAAAAGGGTCAAAGAGTAGCTCAGCCGGATAAACACCGGCAATACCCCGCCGCCAAGATGGAACAGGCGCTGGGTTCGAATCCTCCTCTTACCACCAACAGAAAAAAAATTTGACCTGTAAAGGAAGGAAAAACAGAAAACAATCTTACTTTTAATAATCATAATAAGCAAACTGTCCACTATGCATTTTTAAAGTGAAGTAAATTCTAAGAAATACACAAATATTATAATAATTATAATAGTACAATTTCATTACATAGTGCCTTTCCTGTACTCAAAGAGCATTACACGAATTCAGAAAAACCAACAGGGAATATACAATATTGGATACAAAATTATATCCACATAAAAACTTAATAAAGATAGATACTGGAAAACAAGGTATTATCTAAACCACAGGTGGGCAGATTCAGACCTGGAGGGCCGCAGTGGCTGCAGGTTTTTGTTCCAACTCAGTTGCTTAATTAAAAACCAATCAGTCAATTATTTAATTTCATGGCTTGTTTGTGCTTTAACTCTGCCATGTCAAGTCATTCGCAAATCCTAGATTTTTTCCTTTCTAAGGATATCATCCAAATGATTTGAAGTCTAAAACAGACAAATTATTCTCAGTGCTTCACATTTTTCTCTTCACTTTCCTTCCAAGTATTTAATTAAAACAAATAGTGCATGATAAATACACACAAGTGTAAATGTTAACAAGCTACATGGAGAAATGCTGGTTTCTTTTGTTATTTGCATCTTATTGCTAACAAGGAGCAATTAAAAACCGAGAATACAGCTGTTTAAGACTAAAATAAGCAATAAGAGTTCAAAATCTTAACGAGCGAGACAACTAAAGTGAAGCAGAAGTGTTACTTGAGCAATAAGTGCTTCTTATTAAGCAAATGGGTTGGAACAAAAATATGAAGCCAATGCGGCCCTCCAGGACTAAATCTGCCCACCCCGATGCTAAACAAATGTGCCTGATGGACTGAGTGTTCTCTCGTTAGTCAAATTTCTTGCTCTTATCTTCTATATGATTAATTAACAAAACAGAAGATCCAGCTCGCTACTTCTCAATCAGCTCATCCATGTTTACTTCCTCATTACAATATGTTTTTGTAAAATTAATAAAAAAGTACCACTTCCGGTTAGACAAAATAGCTTAAAAGTTGATAGAAATATATGTTTTGTACCTAATACTTGCATGCAAAATTTGGTTAACCTAAGTGAAAGCGTACTCAGGTTATCGTGTTTACATAGTAGTGAGTAATGAGAAAAGCGCTATATAAATGCAAAGAGTTATTAGTTATTGTTATACACACACACAGGGACAGACGCACAGACATAATTCCAAAAATAGTATTTTTGGAATCCAGGAGATCTAAAACATTAAGATTCATCAAAATGATGATTACAATATTTTAGCTACGATAAAGCAAATTGGACTCAGGGAGGTCTAAAACATTGAGATTAATCAAAATCTCGATATCAAATTTTTGGACGATTACAATACTTTCCCTATACTTTGTATATGAGAAATTAACATTAAATAAAGTTCGGTCATTGGTAAGGATACATTTATAATTAGGTGACTGAGTTGAAAAAAAAAAAAAAAACCTGCAGGCACTGTGACCCTCCATGATGAAATCTGAGTACTCTTACCTTAGGGTATGAACAAGAAAAAGTAGTGCAGCATCTGGAGACCTGGACAAAGGCAGCTGAACTGCACATATGGAGGGACATGTGGAATTTGGTGGCAAAACCATCACATGAGTAAAGGGAGTTTTCAGAGTTGCAGGTGAAGGCAGAAACCTCATGAAGAAGCAAGATAAGCAATGGCTGAGACCTGCCAAGAGAAAAAATTCAACTGAGAGAATATCTGAAAAATATTTGAAATTAAAAAAGAAAAACATTAACGAGAAAACCAATTTAGGAAAGGAATAAAGTCTCAGAAGAGGGAGATCTTGCATCCCCTTGACAATAGAAATGCCTCGATACATGCTTTGGGCTGAATGCAAATGATGCACAATGATGACCAACATCACAGCCTTTATCTTCTTGACAGTCAAATATCTGATATTTTTCAGTTAAAAAATTTTCAGGTAAACTGACCCAGTGTTTAATTCATTTGAATACAATGTTTTGTGAACACACACAACAATATAACAGATTTAGATGTACAGGGATAACCAGTTTGTGATTAAACTGCCAAAACTCAGTAGTACAAAATGCGTCAGACACACAAGAGAAGGCAAATAATTCTGCTGAAACAACCAATTCATTGCTAAATAAGCTTGATCCTCTTTAGGATTGTCATCTAATTTGTTAGACTCCTAAAGTGAAGTTAACTATTAAGACCTGATATCCATGTTAGCACTGGCAACGTTTTTTTAAAGTGAGATATATCCCAGTAACAGCATGAGAAATAAAAATGCACACAAACTGTATTATTGTGCATTTTAACTGTACTGTATTTCTTAATTAAATGAGTTGCAAACAGCAAGTCTTTGTACCCAACAAAGATATGCTTGTACTATTCCATTGTATTAGTTTAAGCAGTCATTTAACATACATGTCATTTGAAAACAGTACTATTTCTTTGTTATTAATTAACAGTAAACTGATTGAAAACATCAAAAACAATAAGTTAAGTGCATCCATCCATCCATCCATCCAGGTCAGTAGATAGGTTTTAAAGACAATTTAATGCATCATGGAAGCCAGTGTAGTCATGCTAGGCCAGAGGTGATGTCTGATTAAATCAGCAATGTGAATGCTAACCCTGCCTTAAAATTTTAAATTTAATATATTTTTACAGGTGAAAAAAGTGAAAGAGGAGAAAATGACAGAATGGACCCTACTATTTCAGGTCATCAAAAGATGCCTCATATTTAATCAAGAGTGGCCAGACTGCCTTAGATAATCATGCTAAGACTGGTGACAAGAGGATGTACTGTAAACTTACTGTAAAAGGACCCCAGATTCAGTGATGCAGTAGTCTTGTTTCGTCAAATGAGCCAGAGATCCTCAGAACCTTTACATGTTTTACGGGAAACTGGAGCCCATCACTATTGGGTGCACGGCGAGAATCAGTTGTGGACAGAAAGCCGGCCTGTCACAGGGGAAACTTAGACACAAAATCATGGTTGGCGATGGCAAGCTTTAAGGAGGCAAGAGGAACTTACTCGACACTCGAGAAGGACAGACTTGGCTGGGAACTGAACCAAGATGACTGTATCATCCTGCAGAAACACTGAAAGATTTGTTACTGCGGTTCTAAAAGTGACAGCACCTAACTTGTACTAGGGTGTTGAACTAAAGCCATTGGACAAAAGATTGTTGTTTTTTTTTAATTCATAGAAGGGATGTAAAAGAATACAAAGAAAGAAGGCACATAAACAACAAAAGTCCTCTTTCAAAAATCCAAATTGTTTTACTTTTCTTCATAATATTCAATTCTGTCAGAAAGTACCAGAATAGAGTTAGGTAATAAAATAAAAAAAACAAATTTAAGTATTTGTCGTCCAATAAAAAGTGGATGTATGAAAACATTTCTTGATTGGCTGGTACTTCTGCATCATAAGAAACCACAATTATAGACATTTTATTATGGGATAATTAACGTATTTCCCAATTTAAAAACTCTTTACAGGAGATTGTACATATAGAAATCATTTATGTAATGAAAAATATTACAGGAAGATGATCAGTCATAAAGAAGCCTATACATTATGTTTATTATATGAGTTAATAGTAAAAGAATTCACATGATCACAAACATTCATGTTACTTTACTAATTAATACCTCAAATCTGCTCAGTCCAGCTCTGGCTTGCGGGATATATGAGTCCATCCCAGAAGCGCCAGGCACAAGGCAAGAAATGGTCCCAGGCTGGGTGGCAGCCCATCAACAGGAAACAACTCCTACACACAGTCATACTCCCACTCACACAATGTATGGGATTTGTTCATATTTGTGATGTGCCATCTGTTGGAATGACAAATTCAATACATTTTATTACTACAAATCTGTGATGCTCCCATCTGTTGGAATGAGTAGAGACATAGCAACCAGACAGACACTAAGACACGTAATCTGTCATTAATAATAACGTGATAAGTGAAGTGAAACTTATTTGTAGTGCCGTTCTTAGTTTAGTGTTCAAATATTTTGGCTTTAGCGTTGAGTCCCGTGATGTGATGAACCCTATCTTCTCTAATGAACAGCTTTTAACAATAAAATATGAATGAAAAGTTATATATGGGTAGCCAGACTAACACTGATTGCATCTTTATAGTTTCAATGTACATTGTCTTAGCTGTGATACTGGTCCACTCAGTTCAATAAAACATTTGATGATTTTGTTCATGTAAATGAGATATACAAAAGGTAAGAATTTCTCATAACACAAAATGACTTTTTCTATTAATAACTGACACATAATTAAAAATGATTTTGTCAAAAAATGTTCGCAGTCATTGTGTAAATTGGTTATTAGTTATCTGCAGGCACCCATTATTGGTTTCCATTGGTATCTCTGCAATCCGAGGCCTCCATCCCAAGGCTCCAAGTAGATGGAGTTGACTTAATGGACAGTAGTCATAATTTGAGAAAGTTAACCCTCTCACAACCCTAATTTTAATCATAGTATAACCAGACAGATTTTTTCAAATCCTAGCGTTTCACTTTTTCGCTTTTTTATTCCCTCACTTAATAGCAAGTTGGTGGAGGCGCAGTCAGCGTTTGACTGACAGCCAAAAGAGGCGGAGCAGAAACGCCCTTTAGTCCAACATCCAATAGAATTTAGAATCGGATAAAAAGAAACGCCCGTTACTCGAGTCTCCAATAGGCCTCGAAGATGGAACTGCAGAAACGCCTCTTTCTGCTCCAACATCCAATTAAACTTTAAAACAGAAACGCCCCCCGCTGAAATAACACTTAGAAGGGTCTAACCGAAGCTAAAATCACGCAGAGACAGAGGTTAGAGCATTAAGTGTTCCGTGCTGTTACGTTTTCCGGGCCACTGACACGCACGAGACAGTATCACGGGACAGCAGCGGTAACCTGTAATTCAAGGCGAGGCATTGGCCCGCAGAACTGACACCGGCCTGTGAGCGCGCGCTACTGTCTCGGAAAACCTAACAGTACAGTACAGTACAGTACAGTACAATTAAATGCCCTAACTGCTGCAGCAAAATCACCTAAATCACATTTAGTTCGCTCTGCTACAGGACAACAAAGGCACTATAGCTTGAAAAAGGGGCTATAAAACTGTATTTTATTTTAATAACAGTTGATCATGAACATGCGGCATTATAAACATTGTTTCCCATCCATGAGAGAGACCCATTCAAATAAAACAGTCACTTAGACATATTAACATTCTGAACAGTCCCGTTATTTAAGGCTCCTAACGTGGCGAAGGAACTTGAACAGAACAACTCCAGGGCATCTCGAAGGAGGCAGAGCTCCGAGGGTCTTCACTCGAACACACCGTGTGATCCGAGTGGAGTCTGTCAAATTGGGAACTGTGGGTAGAAACTCACCCTATGTGTCTCGTACAGCAGAGCAGGGCTTACTGGAATCTGGAAAGATCACTTCAAAAGCACAACTCGAAATCTAACAGCTCGACCTGTCCACTGACACACCCCTGTCTTCTTTACAGCGCCATCACTATTATAACTCAAAATTTAAAACCCCTGCCTCGGCTTCGTTACCAAAAAAGAAGCCTTCCTGAGTAACACAATAAATACGCAGATACCTCACATCAAAACTAAACGACATGCCTGCCATGCACATCACATACGTCCAAGTAACTGAAACAATGCGTGCCATTCAGAAGACTCGACATTTGTCCACTTATTCAAGTTTTACATTGTTAAGCTCAGTTGCAGCTCTACATGGGCTGTCACCTGTCACCTTATCCTCTGTGATGACAGCTCATTCGGATGAGCCGCTTCTTTTAGCTTCAACAACCACAGCAGCGCAGGCGATGATGCAGAATTCCAGCTGACTAGCTTACTGTAATAATACAAATAATAATAACAACAACACTTACCTGTTGCGCGTTGCTGACGTGACCCGAACTCTTCTTGCTTCTGCCTTAGGTTTAAAAATTAGGCAAGTAAGCAGGTCCCGGCCGCGTCTCCACAAATAAACTTTAATTGTTTTATAAAACCACTAACGTTCATAGCAAAAACATGAAAGAACTCCTAGCGTTTCCTCTGACCGGTGGTTGCGTAGGGCCGAAGGCGACGACCCCTCGCACAGGTGAGCCCGTTTTCCACTAATTTTCAACTGAGTCTGACTACACCCAATGGGCGAAGAGGGGGCGGGACTACACCGCCCAGTACTAGAACCCGATAGGCTGCTACAACTATCCAATAGGGTTTAGAGGAGGCTGAAAAGGCAGCCTGTCAGCGGCCGCTGGTATTGCCAACGCTATATACCCATATGGGATGCCTTTTCAGAATTTAATGATATCAAAATTCAAATTGTTTAACAACGTTTTAAAAGTTGATATTAGGTTTCCTAATTCTGATAACATTTTAAAACGTGTCATCCGGGCTCACAAGACAGCACAGTGGCGCAGTGGTTGCGCTGGTGCCTCACTGTAAGGCGTTTGCCTGTTCTTCCCATGCATTGCTCCGGGTGCTCCGGTTTCCTCCCAAAGTCCAAAGACATGCAGGTTGGGTGAACTGGCGACACTACGTTAGTCTCAGTGTGTGTATGACGTGTGTGTGCATTAGCCATAAGAGCACAGCAATCCATGTCGTATGTCTGTGGTTAATAAATCACGTCAGCCTGCATCTGACCTGATCACTGCAGACAGTGAAAAATTCCTTCACTTTTTTGTGATAAAATTATCCATCAATACTCTGATTTTCTGCAGCGAATCTGGTCTGGGTCATTGGGGCAGAAGTCTAAGCAAAGATGGGAGTGTAGGAGATGCTGAAAATAATGAGACCAAAAATTAAGAAGCTGTCTCAAGCATGAGAGAAATCCAGAAAATAGATTCACCGGGTATCTCCTACTTCATGAAAGGCCAGCTCTTTGCAAGATGTTAGTTTTGTCGTCAGGGCAAGATCTATATTAGAAAGTTTGTTCTGAATGTGAACAAAACCACTGTAGGAGCATGGTATTCAGTGGATATCTGTCATGTTACTAAATATGCATATAAGAAAACACTTTATAATGAAATACAGCGCTTCCCAAAGCACAGACCTGTGTATAAAGACTACCACTGACAGATGATGGCTTATTTCTTTTTGTCATCATACACATACAATGCAAGAAACCATAAGGTAGCAGCCTGTTACATTAGCATACACGTTATTACACAATACTCATGACAGATATATATATATATAAATAAATAAATGAAAACAAAACCTTAAAATATCTGCCTGTTACAGTACCCTCACACACACTATCTTCTGTACGAATTTCACAATTTCTTAATTCTGGCATTTCTGCCTGCACCTGTATTTGTGTAAAAAACACTTTAGATCTGCCATGACAATATGAATTAGCTTGCTGAATGTTTCCTTGTTCCATCTAAATGAGTTAACTGTAGAGTGGTCAAGATCTGGTGAATCTCTGCCATATTGGTAACTCCCCATCCACTAACTCGTAGCTAAACAGTAGCACTGCCTTTTAAATCAAAACGTAACCAACTATATCTTCCCTTTCCCATGCAACTGAAACCATAATAGAGACAAGTAACGATATCTGTGCTGATTGTAGTAAGTTTAAGAAGACCTTTATTATTACGCAAGTGGGGCTTCATAATTACTAATCCGTGTGAAGGCAAACGAGCAGTCAAATCATCCAATGCCTGTGCTCCATTTCGTCTTTAAAAAGGGCCACACTTCATGTTAAAGGAGATATAAAAATGCTCTGAATGAAAATCTGATGGTGGTCCTGCTAATTTGGATTTGATGACCAATATAGTAAGAACATTTGTATGTGATCACATTTTTAATAATACACAGAATACAAAGAGCTATAGAGAGAGTCGCTGATCAGCTTGGTACCAGGCAGTTGGTCGGTGAGAGATGAGGGGTAAGTGCATGTCGAACATATCCCACAATAACAAAGACAGGACATCTCTCTTTTGGGTACTGAACTGATTTTTTTATTCACTTTTTCTGTGATCAACACTATTTGTTTGGACATCCTCACATGAACTGCTCAGCTACAGGTAAGAAGCATAAGGTGATGCTTTCCTTTGTCACAGTCTACCTTCATTTACAAGGTGGGAGATTCTGTTTAAAGATTAAAAGCACCGCCAGCAAGAAAGTCACAGTTCCTGAATACCAGGTCTGACGCTGAGTTACTAACAACATGGCAGCAGACAAGGCCTTTGATTCTGCTGTGTTTTGAAGAAGGTGGTAATCAGTCTTTTGTAATGCTTATGTATAAACATAATAACTAAGCCATACTTTTTTCTTTCTCTTCAAGGGGTTGTTTTTTTTCCTGTCTTAAACTCCAACAGACGTCTTTGAGACGGGCTGCAGCCCACACTTCAACATGCGCTTAAGTAAGAGTCAGTCTTGGACAAATGTTTGTGTATAGAAGGGTGTGTGTGTGTCTGTGAGTGTAATGAGACTTGGTCCCTGTCACACTTCACTGAGAGTTCATTATGCAGACCCTCTTCACTTACAAAAAGCTACTTGCTCATTAAATCTTAGAGCACAAGTCAAATTAGCAGAGATATTGGCTGTGATATTCTAAACTGGATGCCTGAACATAATGTGTGTGGTTCTCTAAACCTTATATGAAGGTGTTTAACAAAAGTGCTTAACAAAATAATTATTGAGTCTTGTGAATGAAATGATAATTTGCACATATGAAAAATATATATTAGCTCTGTGCAGCTTCACTTCTTCACGTTTGTTTGATGCACTCTTATCAATAAACCCCTCCTCGCATTCTGCTTTCATTTCTGCAGCTGGGGTGTCTCTACCCAGTACACCAGGTTCAGGGGTGGCATCTCTGGCTGCAGCGCCACCTCGATGCCAGTATGCCATCACCCCTCTAGCCCTACCAGTTGTGTGCTCAGCGGTGGTCCCTTTGTACGTTAATCAGCTAAACCTTTTAATGCGCCGTAGGCTTTTAAAGTCACTGTGAGGACATCGGCTGATGTGCTCTTTGCAACTCCCTCAGTATGGTGCCCGAGTGAATCCCCTTCGTCCTTCTTCAGAGAGCCTGGAGACCTTAGCAGATCACCATTATAATCAACAGAGGACAGTAGTCATGCAGCAGAAAGAGTACAACAGGTAAGGATTTCATAAAACAGAGTGGACGGCGTTTACAGCAGCACAAGGCTCAGATTTTGGAGACCGGCCAATGTTAGCTTTAAGTGAACATCCTGCTTGATGTGGCCGCCTATTTCATCTGTCATTTACACTGAGAGAGACTCCAGACAGGGAGGAGGTTTTACTCGTGTGGAGTGGTCACGTAGTCCTTTTTCAGTACTTACTAGCACCATCACAAAGCACGCATTGTTATTCTTGCAACTGCAGGCCGATTTGAAAAAAAACAAAACAATAATAAAGTCCAAAAACTACCGCTGAGCTTTAGTATAACATTCGCTTATTACATTTTGTGGTGCATAGAAAGTGTGTGCATCGACTTTTCTGAGTTTACGAGTAAAGAGAGAAGCAGGAAAATACACTTGAATTATGCAGAACATTTTAATTTAAGGCAGAAGGAATTAACCGAGTCAAAAGCCTGAATCCAAAGAGGAAAGAGAGACGGAGGACCGAGACACCACAATAAAACACGCATGTGCTGACCGGCATGTGGCAAGAATCATTCAGTGCACTTAGGAATTCATCATTTTTATAAGTTTGCTCTGAAACATATTTTTAGTTTCTTATTTTGCAAGATTTTTACTTGAGTTTACTTGCACCTGTTTATAAATGTTTACCGGTAGTAACAGAATCAACTTGCATGACTAAAGAGCGCTTAATGTTTAATTTGGCCTGAAAGCCCCATCCTCTTTATTTTTTTTTTTTTTTTTGCATGCTAGGTCTGCTCCCTAGGATTTACTCTTTTATGTTATTACACTTGTGCTGGCTCAGCTATTCTCTGTGGATTTGGTTCTGTGTAACTGTGTAACCCAGCCACAGGGGATGCACAAACCAGTGTGTTTCTTTGTGCCGGTCCCAAGTCCGGATAAACGGGGAGGGTTATGTCAGGAAGGGCATCCAGTGTAAAATTTTGCCAAATCAATATGCGGACAACAATACTGGATTGGTCGAGCCCCGGGTTAACAACGACCGCCACCAGTTAGCCAACAGGGTGCCGGCGGAAATTGGGCTACTGTTGGCTGAAGAAGGAGAAGAAGAAGGGGCAGATGTGTCCGGAGGCAGGAGGAGAGGAGGAAGGTAAAGAGAGTGGAACCGAGGGCAGGAACTTTGAATTTCGGCAGTATGACTGGTAATGGGAGAGAGTTAGCCGATATGATGGAGAGAAGGAAGGTTGATATATTGTGCGTGCAAGAGACTAAATGGAAGGGGAGTAAGGCCAGGTGGATCAGAGATGGATTCAAATTGTTCTATCATGGTGTGGATGGGAGGAGAAATGCAGTAGGGGTTATTCTGAAGGAACAGTTTGTCAAGAGTGTTTTGGAGGTGAAAAGAGTGTCAGGTAGAGTAATGATTATGAAGCTGGAAATTGGAGGTGTGATGATGAATATTGTTAGTGCATATGCACCGCAAGTTGGGTATGCGATGGATGAAAAAGATTTTTGGAGTGAGTTGGATGAAGTGTTGAACAGTGTACCCAAGGGGCAGAAAGTGGTGATTGGAGTGGATTTCGATGGACATGTTGGTGAAGGGAACAGTGGAGACGTGGAGGTGATAGGTAGGTATGGTGTCAAGAAGAGGAATGAAGAAGATCAGAGGATAGAGGGTTTCACCAAAAGGATGGACATGGCTGTGGTGAATACATATTTTAAGAAGAGGAAGGAACATAGGCTTACGTACAAGAGTGGAGGAAGATGCACACAGGTACATTACATCCTATGCAGAAAAGTCAATCTGAAGGAGATTGAAGACTGCAAAGTGGTGGCAGGGGAAAGTGTAGTTAAGCAGCATAGGATGGTGGTCTGTAGGATGACGTTGGAGATCAAGAAGATGAAGAGAGTGAGGGCAGAGCCAAAGGATCAAATAGTGAAAGGTGAAAAGAGAATACTGCAAGGTTGAGTTTAGGGAGAAGGTGAGACAGGCACTGGGTGGTAGTGAAGAATTACCTGACAGTTGGGAAACTACAGCAGATGGAGTAAGGGTGACAGCAAGAAGGGTGCTTGGCGTGGCATCTGGACAGAGGAAGGAGGAAAAGGAAACCTGGTGGAGGAATGGGGAAGTACTGGAGATTATACAGAGGAAGAGGATGGCAAAGAAGTAGGGTAGTCAGAGAGATGCAGAAAGTAGACAAGAGTACAAAGAGATAAGGCACAAGGTGAAGAGAGAGGTGGCGAAGGCTAAAGAAAAGGCGTATGATGAATTGTATGAGAGGTTGGACACTAAGGAGGGAGAAAATGACTGTTGGGCTAGACTGAGGGACCGAGCTGGGAAAGATGTGCAGCAGGTTAGGGTGATAAAGGATAAAGATGGAAACGTACTCACAAGAGAGAAGAGTGTGTTGAGCAGATGGAAAAATTACTTTGAGAGGCTTATAAATGAAGAGAACAAGAGAGAGAAGAGGTTGGATGATGTGGAGATAGTGAATCAGGAAGTACAACGGATTAGCAAGGAGGAAGTAAGGACAGCTATGAAGAGGATGAAGAATGGAAAGGCCGTTGGTCCAGATGACATACCTGTGGAAGCATGGAGGTGTTCAGGAGAGATGGCAGTGGAGTTTTTAACCAGATTGGTTAATGGAATCTTGGAAAGTGAGAGGATGCCTGAGGAGTGGAGAAGAAGTGTACTGGTGCTGATATTAAAGAATAAGGGGGATGTGCAGGACTGTAGTAACTACAGGGGGATAAAATTGATGAGCCACAGCATGAAGTTATGAGAAAGAGTAGTGGAAGCTAGGTTAAGAAGTGAAGTAATGATTAGTGAGCAGCAGTATGGTTTCATGCCAAGAGAGAGCACCACAGCTGTGATGTTTGCTCTGAAGGTGTTGATGGTGAAGTTTAGAGAAGGCCAGAAGGAGTTGCATTGCGTCTTTGTGGACCTGGAGAAAGCAAATGACAGGGTGCCTCGAGAGGAGCTGTGGTATTGTATGAGGAAGTCAGGAGTGGCAGAGAAGTACGTAAGAGTTGTATAGGATATGTACGAGGGAAGTGTGACCATGATGAGGTCTGAGGTAGGAGTGACAGATGCATTCAAGGTGGAGGTGGGATTGCATCAGGGATCGGCTCTGAGCACTTTCTTATTTGCAATGGTGATGGACAGGTTGACAGAGGAGATTAGACAGGAGTCCCCGTGGACTGTGATGTTTGCTTATGACATTGTAATCTGTAGTGATAGTAGGGAGCAGGTTGAGGAGACCCTGGAGAAGTGGAGATATTCTCTGGAGAGGGGTGGAATGAAGGTTAGTAGGAACAAGACAGAATACATGTGTGTAAATGAAAGGGAGGTCAGTGGAATGGTGAAGATGCAAGGAGTAGAGTTGGCGAAGGTGGAAGAGTTTAAATACTTGGGATCAACAGTACAGAGTAATGGGGATTGTGGAAGAGAGGTGAAAAAGAGAGTGCAGGCAGGGTGGAATGGGTGGAGAAGAATGTCAGGAGTAATTTGAGACAGATGGGTATCAACAAGAGTGAAAGGGAAGGTCTACAGGACAGTAGTGAGATTAGCTATGTTATATGAGTTGGAGATGGTGGCACTGACCAGAAAGCAGGAGACAGAGATGGAGGTAGCAGAGTTAAACATGTTAATATTTGCATTGGGTGTGATAAGGATGGACAGGATTAGAAATGAGTACATTAGAGGGTCAGCTCAAGTTAGACGGTTGGGAGACAAAGTCAGAGAGGCAAGATTGCATTGGTTTGGACATCTGCAGAGGAGAGATGCTGGGTATATTGGGAGAAGGATGCTAAGGATAGAGCTGGCAGACAAAAGGAAAAGAGGAAGGCCTAAGAGAAGGTTTATGGATGTGGTGAGAGAGGACATGCAGGTGTTGGATGTAACAGAACAAGATGCAGAGGACAGAAAGATATGGAAGAAGATGATCTGCTGTGGCAACCCCTAACAGGAGCAGCCGAAAGAAGAAGAAGTAGTAGTAGTAGTAACTGACAGCTTGACATTTGTGTGGTCAGGTGTCACCAGAGCTGGCAGAGACCTTTTTATGGTTCACGTGCAGAAATGGAGGAGTATCGGCGAGTATCTTGTCACTGTCTTGTTGGTGTTTGGAAACATGGTGTCAATGTGTGTCTCAATGTTGTTCACAGGAAGGAAATACGAGATCTCCTTAAAAGACAGATGCTAGAGAAATGGGAAACAGCAGAGACACCGACGGAGCAGCTTGTCGAGAGAGGCGGAAGAAGCGGACCGTCTGGCCCTGAGCCGCGATCTTCAGCAAAATGTCACGCATGCGCAAATACTCTACACCTTTTGGGATAAAAACAAAAGAGTAAGGCTGAGCACATGAGTTGGGAGAGAGTGGGGTTCAGCGCAGTCCCTGCTTCTCTTCATGGTCTCCTGTTTTCTTCTTCTTAGCAGCTCATGGAGCAGATGTGGCACCAGAGAAGCCTGTCTTGCTTACAGGAGACAACAAGGAAAAGAGAATTGCTGCAGTACAACCCCCTCAACTGGAGCGGCACACTCAAATAGACGACATGGCACCAGACTGCAGAAGCCTTACATTGATTAACACACACACAATATATTCACCACTAATATCTACTGAAGTTAACCACGGCTCCTGCTTTTCAGATAGAGGCAAGCCCTGTCTTTCTAAGGTGCGATGCAGAATCCGCAGGGGTCGTGTAACACCTTTTCCCATCTAAGCTCTGTGGCCCATGACCATCGAGGTGGACCGTATGCCCAAGTTGACAACACTCATCAGGCAGCTATGAAAGGCTCTACTGCTTTCAGGATACATGCTTTCGTCAAAAGCCTCTTTTGTTTCCATTCGCACAGATCACCTTTACATGATAGATAAATCGCCACCTTTCACCTTTTTACATTTGCATGGCCATTTCCCTGCTGATGCTTCAGTAGCTAATCTAGGATTACAAAACAACTTGTGAAGGCCGATATTAATGTCAAAGGGAGAATCGTCATACAGTTTTAGTTCACCTTTATAGAACAAACTATTTCACCACATACAGTTAAATTACAACTTAATGAACACTGAAGGGTTAGAGCAGGGGTCCCCAGTGGCTTCAGGTTTTCATTCTAACCCTTTTCTTAATTAGTGACCTGTTTTTGCTCCTATTTACTTCTTTTGAATTAATTTTATCTGGCTTGCTCTTGAAGAGTCAGACCCCCTTAATTGTTTCTTTTTCCTTAATTAGCAGCCAAACAATAATGAGATACAAAATGAGCTAAAATAACTGGTGACCATCATACAATATCTGAAAATAAAGAAAGGTGAAGGTCTCAGGAATGTTGATCTGCTCAGGTCCATAAAACATTTTTCAAGCACTCTTAGAAATGAGAAAATCAACAATTTCGGACATGTCTGCTATTGCACAATGAGAACAGCAAAAAGCCATCAAATTAAAGAACAGGTTTAAATAACAAGACTCGGAGCCTGATTGGAGTGAAATTGGTTGGAGTTTGAGGCCCTCACTTAGTTGGTCTTCTGTTGGCTCACACACTTCACATTTGGGTGCCATTTAAGGAAAGAAATAAAGCAATTCAGAGGAACAAATATTAAAAAAAGAAGTCAATTAAAATGAATTCAAAAGAAGTTAATTAGCAGCAAAAACAGGTCAATAATTAAGAAAAGGGTTAGAATGAAAACCTGCAGCCACTGCGGCCCTCCAGACCTGGAGTTGGGGACCCCTGGGTTACAGCCTAGCCCACTACTAATGTATGTCTGAGTGGCCAATACTATTTCCTTCATATGCCACAAAACAAAACCAGTGACCATGAGTGGGCACGCCGAGCTCCAGCCCCATTCGGTTAAAACCAAAGAACTGTGCCAATCAATAACTGTCGTTTTTAAATTTTATTTGCAGTATGTAACTAATACACTGCAGTTACTTACATGCTTTTTCCATGTAAATATGATAGAAGACAAGTAAAGAAGCGAATAGACGGGCATTTATGGAGCGGTGCCAACTGTCTAAGACGAAGTATTACTGTTTTTCTATTTCCTAGTACTTGAGGTTACGGAGAACCAACAATGCATTGTGTGCCAGAAACCGTGAATCACAGTACACATCCACACACCCTGATCACAGTGTGCGCCTTTTCTTTTTTGCCAACACGTTTTGCGATGGGTGCCAAAAAAACAGTAATGAGAACTGATACATACTTCAGTGCGTTATTATTATTTTTTGGCTAACAATAGCAGGGATACATTTTGTTGTGATGCACCTTTTCTGTACAAGGAGTGTCAATTACAGTATTTGTTCACTAAGAAGCATCCTGGCTTCAGCTGTCTTTTCACTATCTTGTAAGTTACCTTGTGGCGGAGCAGAAGAGAAAAGTCGATTCTGGCGCAGATCTGGGAAAAAAAAAGCAAACAAACCTTGTGTTCCCTTCCAGCTCCGTAAGAACAACACAAGACGTTCTTCAATGTTATTTTTAATTAAAAGCAGTGCAAGGGTCTTACACGCTGCTGCGAATAAAGAGCAGGAAACTGTGAGACATGCAGAATGGCGTTTACGGCCCCCAGTTTGAAAACAGTGATGGCTTCTGCTGCCTTACTTACCAGTGCCCAGTCCCGTGTCACTCATCTGCTAAGTCAGGAGAGCAGCAAGTCAGTTTCTGACAGGCTCTCAGTGACATTGAGTAGCATTCTGAAGAAAAATGCTCACCGTGAACACTCTACGCCCTTGGGTCCCCCTCTTCAGCTCTGTGAGAAAAGACAGCCCGACCCGGTCACTCAGGGTAGATGCATTTTCCTTCTTAAATGGGCACCAGTGTGAGAAGTGGGGTACACCCTGGGACAAAGGCGCAATATAAATAATACGACACTGTTCCACCACTGACTACTCTAAATGAGCCATTGCAGGCCAAAATGTTCACCAGGGTGCCGTTCTGATAATTAAAGACCATCTTAAGATTTTTGTCATTCTTGGGGTTTCCAGACGGCACTGTGACTTACGCTGCAGCCGGCTTATAAGTGAACATGTGCGAAAGCCCACCAAAATCCTCTGACACCAGGTTAAGGTTGGGTCGGGGGTCCTGAAAACCCAATTCTGAACATCTGCTCTGTCTCACTGGAACCTGCTTTTCATCCTTCCTGAGGTTACATGCGCCAAAAACAACTCAAGGCCAAATATTTAGTCTGGACAGCAGAGAAGGGTCAGTGGATGTGGCGGTGGTCATCCAATCAACAACATACGATATGTTCTTTGGAACAGAAATGAAAAAGAAGAAACCAACATGCAGACTAGACGATACACAACCAAGCTACATACACCCAGGGTCATCAAAAAATAAAAAAGAAACAAAAAACGAACAAACATTCTTTAGTTCAAAACTTCAATCCGTGTATTCCAGTCACTGAACAGGAGCACCACCTAGTGGCAGAAAGGCGCAGCACTTTTCTCCATTTTTTCACCAGCAGTCCCAAGGAAGAGTGCAGGAACCTGGCGTCAGACTGCTGTACAGATAGTGGGTGCCAAAGCTGCGAGTCCTCAGGTTCAGACGCCAGCTTTTGTGCTGTTAAGCTTTTTGGGGGAAAAAAGGAGGCGATGTAGTGATCTTGTGCTCCTGCCTTCAGACTGATTGCCTGCTGTCATCTACCCTTTATTATTAACTAAACTGTCAGCACAGTTGTGGATGGACGGAGGGTCCTTAGGGTGCTTGCAACGCAGCCATCTACTCCTTTAGTGAAAAGGCAGCTTAAATTAGGTTTGTCAAGGAGGTCCTCGCAGGTGCAGGTCTTCTCCGAAAAATGAACATATGTGTCGTCATTAAGCTGCACCCCAACCAAAAGTAAATTCCCAGTGGCCATCCTCCTTGTGATGAACGCTTACTTGTTGCACTTATGACTCTCTAGCGCCCCTTCAGGAAGCTATCCAGCAGCCGGTCGCCTTTCTCAGACAGCCAGTAGCCAGCCATGGCCGCAATGGCCCCGATGAAGATTGCCGTGAATACCATGTCGCCTTTTGCTGCAAGCGTTGCCAGCGCACAGATGACAACTCCAAAGAACATTTGCTGCAGGACGAGCACCTCATCGTCTGTGATGTCATCAAAAAGTCCTTTCTCTAGGGAGGCTGGAGTGGGGGAAAGAAGAAAAGGAAGAGGAAGAGGAGCGCTGCTAAAAGCCGATTTCAGTCAAAGTAAAACCATCCGTAAAATTCGCTGACATTAAAATGTGCATTAACCGTTTGCACCCTGGCACAGTGAACAGTTCTCCCCAGCTGATCTATAATGGCATCCACTGATTGGATGGTGAT
>JANRMT010000059.1:0-12019 GCA_026402145.1 Polypterus bichir lapradei | reverse complement strand
ATCTGAACTCGGAAGTTAAACACGCAATGGCTCTGCCAGTATACGTGGATGGGAGATCGCCTGGGAACCTCAAGTGCTGTAAGCTTTTTTTCCATTACAAGTGAAGTCATCCTGGGCACCAGTGTATGCCTTTCAAATGCATCTTTATGCTTGCCATTGCAAGTGGGCTCCCCCGATCTTCAGTATTTAACCAGCAAGAAGTAGCATGGCTCTCGATTACTGCCTTACCAGTGTGATAGCGTCCAATCTCGTCTGATCTCGGGAGATTAACACGCATGCGCTCGGCTAGTATACGTGGATGGGAGATCGCCTGGAAACCTCGAGTGCTGTAAGCTTTTCTTCCATTACAAGCGATGTTAGCCTGGGCACCAGTATATGCCTGGGAAATACATATTTATGCTTTCAATTGCAAGCGGTCTCCCTCGATCTTCAGTATTTAAAACGCATGAAGGAGCGCAGCTTTCGCTTATGGCAACACCAGTGAGAATTTTGTTGATCTCATCTGAACTCGGAAGTTAAACACGCACTGGCTCTGCCAGTATATACGTGGAAGGGAGTCGGCCTGGGAACCCCGAGTGCTGTAAGCTTATTTCCTTTACAAGCGAAGTCAACCTGGGCTTCAGTGTATGGCTGGGAAACAAATCTTAATCGTTTCCATTGGATGCGCCCCTGAATAGATTCAGTATTTAACCCGCAAGAAGTAGCGCGGCTCTTGCTTACTGAAATACCAGTGTGAAAGTGTCCGATCTCGTCTGATCTCGGGAGTTTAACACGCATGAGTAGTACATATAGACAGCAACTGTCAAAAGAGGTGTGAATTTGATTGATGACATTAAGCCCCGCACCCAAATATGATGGATGACATTAAGCCCCGCCCCAAATATGATGGATGACATTAAGCCCCGCCCCCAAATATGATTTATGAAAATATGGAAATATGGAATATTAAAATATGAAAATATTAAAATATGGACATATGATAATATAAAAATATAGAAATATAATTTATGTAAATATGAAAATATAATTTATGTAAATATGAATCTATAAAAGTATGAAAATGTATTTATAAGCTATAAACTTTATTTTATAAACGCTAGGTTTAAAATTAATATTAAGAAATTAAATATACACTTATCTTGCCGTCACAGCTATGTGTAACTTTTTCAAAATATTCACACACCCGCGCTAAGATATAAACTCACAACCTCATTTTATAAACACTAGAATTAAAACTAATATTATAAAATTAAAAATACACTTATCTTGCATGCAAAGCCACGCATATGTGTGACTACATAAAAACGCTATAAAATATTCACACACCGCTCTAAGTTATATACTAATAGTAAGAAAATAAATATGCTGTAATATCCCTTCCCAGACGGGCAAGTGGTAGTAAATTATCAAATAAAAGAACTAATCAATGGTTTCTATTCACTTTCCTTCTTACTTCAACAAGCTGACAACCACAACATAGTTAGGACAAAGAAAAACAGCAAAAACACACCCCACTACAAACCCAACCCACATACAAGAAAATAAATATACAATTTTCTAAAAACGATATGTACTCTCTGTTCTAAGTTATAAGACCATGACACAGCCATAACTAAAAACGAATTTCACTCCCCCTCTAAGTTATAAGTTCACGACAAGCGTCTTTATCTTTACTACATGGCCATAACTAAAATAATATTCACCCCCAGCCCCCTCAAACCAAACTAAGTTATAAGATCACGACACAGCCATAACTAAAAACGATTTTCACTCCCCCTCTAAGTTATAAACTAATAGTAAGAAAATAAATATACAATTTTCTAAAAATGATATAAGTTGCTTTAGAATCAAAAGGAAGAAAATACAAAGCCAATCCTAATGCCTGCGCGTCTCTTTGTAAAAGACTTGTTTTTCAATTACTTTACCCATCAGAATGCGCCAAATATGATCGATCACTGCCTGTCTCTTTAATTTAATTACCATGCCGTAACAAGGCAGTGCCTTTCTGATTACATGATAATAATCTAAAATGCTTACCTGTTGCTTTAGGCCCCAGCCAGACGTTGCAGCAATTATGTCCCCACAGGGACTCGGCGCCTTTCATGTTATCAATCAACAAAAGTCTTAATCTAATTTAAACGTGTTCTATTTTTTATATCATAAAGTAAAATACTTATTCTCACCCCGGATCAAAGGATTAAGAATATATACACTCCTTCTGATTTTTACTAAAATTCTTAACACGCTTTTCAGCACTGGCTCTGCGAACTTAATCACAACACTTTTTACATTCCTATGGTCTAAGAACAAAGTTATTAATTTAAATATTTTCCACTAACGACTCTCTTATATTCAAAATGATCTTTACAAGCTCGCAAGAAAAGTTATTAAAAAAGGTCTATATGCCGAGTACAAACCCAGCTCTTTCGCCGGTATTTTAGCCGCGTTAATCGGGCAAATGTCGAAATTGATCTCGTTTCACATTTACAGTACTATATATTAACATAGAAATACACGTGGCGATCTAAGAAAGGGCTCTTTCCGATACTGTATTTTAGCTGTGTTAATTGTGTAAATGTCAAAATAGACTTTACTTCACATTTACAGTATGTTAACTTTAAAATATATGTGGCGATCTAAGAAACGGCTCTTTCCGTTACTGTATTTTAGCCGTGTTAATTGTGTAAATGTCAAAATAGACTTTATTTCACATTTACAGTATATAAACTTTAAAATACATGTGGCGATCTCTCGGTAAAACATAAAGTATCTGCTTAGATGTGAACCTTACAGCGGTGTGTGTTTGAATGAGGCTTCTTTGCCGCTAGAAATGGTCACCGCCCCTTAGAGGCAGAACATCAACAGCTCTGAACCTATGAGCTTTCTCACAAACATCCCGCATGTTTCGTTCTGCCCTTCCAAGGCGTTACGGGTCCCTAGGTGCTGCATAAAGTGTTCTGCTTCGCGGGTGTTACTACAATTACTATTCAAACATTCCGAGTGTCTCCAAGAGCTTACCATAAGGTAGGCGTTTTCGCTTTTTCTTCCTCAATGGCTGGCATGGCAAAAAATACTTTTGTGGTTGAGGGTAAAGTGTAGATTATTGAAATATATGCCGTTAACGCCCGTCTCATCAAACTGTTGAAATGATATTCTTTTATATCCGCTTTCAAATCAGATAGTTCCAGCAACGAAGAGCAATCTCAAAGCAGCCTCTCACTCGGAGGTATGTTTTCTGCTTTTAAATGAAAAATCTGTATCTAGTCGTAACGCCCAGAGTTTATAAATGAATTCTTTTTCTTATTTCAGAAGGCTGTAGTTTCTGGCCGGTTGGTTGTTCAAAAAGTGAGTCACTTCTTCTTTCGGCCGTACTTTTAAATCGAAATATTTTTTATAAGACCCCGTAGATTTAAAACTTTTAACGTCTTAAAGTATGTACAAACTTATTACTTTTAATGGTTATGCACGTTTCATGCTAATTATAGTAGTTATACAGACTAAACTTTTATAAATCGAAATGTTGCTTATGAGACCGCTCCGATTTAAAACTTTTATTGTCTAAGTATGTACAAACATTACTTTTTAATGTTAATGTACGTCTCATACTAATTACTTTTATTGGAAATGCATTACCTTATAAGAACGTTCCGGCTGATTACTTTTTAATGCAATGGTCTTTAAGTATGTACAAACCTAGTCTTTTATATTTTAGAATCGGAGGGTGAACTGTTTGATTCTTTAAATCTCACTAGTTCGCAATTGGAGGATTTAATAGCTGAAACAGATTGTCTTTTTGAGAATAAAAATCCTGCCTCAGCCAAAGAGTCCCCAGAAAGTAAGTATCACTTTCAACTGAGGGTTTGTGTGTATGTGTGTGTTTCGGGAAGAAAATAAGGCGTAGGGGTTAAATATATTCTTTTTAGCAGAATACTCGACGCCCCCAAAGAGCGGATTTTCTTCCGAAGTTTCCAGTCAGCATCTAGAATCGGCGCAAAGGCCCTCGGACAGTCTACTATTGAACATCTCATTCACGCAGCCCGGTAAGTTGAACTATTTGTGCGAGTGCGCAGCAAATGTTTATTTTTAAAGAAAACTTAGTCTTGCTTGTTTTTTTTTTTTTTCAGAACCAGCCTCTCCAGGCTTACTGACTCAGATACTCGGGGGTTCACCGTCGTTTGCATCATCACCCGGACTTCTCACCCAAATAATCGGTGAACCTGAAAGAATTGACCCCGCTGTTAAGGCTGCTGAGCTGAAAGCTGAAATCGAACGAGTGCTGTTGATTTTTCAAAACTCTTAATCCTTTCTCCAGTTATACATGAAAAGGTTATTTTATTGTATGCAATTTTAGAAAACTTGTTCCTCAAATAATGTCTGGCAAAAGGCGTGCAAGTGAGGACTTGGACGCTGGGAGTGGTTCTCAAAATGCTGGTTTATTGCATGACATGGTGAATGAACTCTGCTTTTCTATTCGGCCCCCAAAAATGCCTACTCCACCACCCCAATATTTTAATGAATTGGAATATATCAATTGGCAAAATCAAAACCTGTTCCAAATGAATAATATAATAGCGAACATGAGAGTTCCTTCACCTGTTACCACTCCCATCGACTTTGACCAGCTTGACAGCCTTTTAGAAGCCCTACGTCCAGTAGCCACCCCCGATGAAATGCAAACATTAAATAACTTGTTAGAAAGGGTTCAGCGGTCTTTGAATGAAAATGTGAATGCTCAAACGGGTCATGGTTTAACAAACATGTCGGGTTCTGTAAATGCTGCCCCCTCTCACAGTATGGCCACATCAGTCTCTGTTACACCCTTAGCTACATCTGTACCTTCTGCTCAAGTCTCCTCTGTTTCTGTCTCTGTAACTTCCACTTCTGGGCCCTCTGCTCCAGTCATGCCACCTTCGGGGTCCTCTGCTTCGGCACCAGTTGCTAACGCCTCTACTTCAGTCTTTTCCTCTTTTTCTAACCCTTCTGTCTCGTTTATTTCAGCTAGCCCTTCTGGTGCCAAGCCGTCTACTTTAGTATGCCCCTCTGTCCCAGTCACTGTCTCCTCTGTTCCAGTCCCTGTCGCTACCACTTCGGTTCCCTCTGCTTTAGTATGCCCCTGTGCCCCCTGTGTCCCAGTCCCTGTAGCTCCCTCTACTTTAGCAGGCCCCTGTGCCCCCTCTGTTCCAGTCACTGTAGCTCCCACATCTGCTTCAGTCTTGCCCCCTGTTCCAGTCACTGCTTCCTCACTCCCTATTACACAGCCGTTTGCAGCTATCCCTTCAACCTCTTCAATTGCGCCAGTCATTTCCGGTGGTTCTGTGGTATCTAAACCTTCACCCTCGTCTACGTTAGGCATTGCAGGGCCCTCTGCTGTCTCTAGTAATGACAGTCAGGACATTTTTCAGCAGATCGACAGACCTGCTTTTAACCACACTGAAATAAGACACCCCTTAAATTTTGCAGATGCCTATGAACTAGAGTCTTATGAGGAGGTGTTTAACAGTATTCATGAGACGTTGCAAAGAATTCTGGATAGTTTTTCAGGAACTTTAAATCCGCAAGATGTTGTACAGCTAGAATTGCGTGCTGATTCATTACCTATCAGCGTTTTTATACAGTTGACTGGCTCTGATATTAATGTAGACGGTTTTCTTCAGCAGATAGAGAATCTTCTTCATAGTCATGCGAGTGTGCTGGCTGATGAGTCTCTGATGCTAGTCACTCAGATTGCTCGGTCACCTAGTGGGGGGCGCTCGTGGCGCCCGCAAGGTATCATCTCTACTCAACCATGAAATAGTTAGAAAGAAAATGAGGCATTTAATTATTTCTTATAATTACGGGAATCAGCTCTGTTTTGCCTTTTGTCTGCTTAGCCTAATGGAAGACCGGTACAGTCAAAGCCCACAGTTATGCATGCGTGAAGCGTATAACCTTCAGAGCAGGGCTGGATTATCTGAGCACGAAAAAGTATCCTTTGCGGACTTGCATAAATTTGAAAACTTGCTGGGTGTTAAAATTGTTGTCTGGTACAGGTGTAAAAGAAATGAGAAATTTTAAAAATTTGAAAGCTCCCGAGGTAGAAACCTCAAAACCTATTTTATGTTTTTACACGACAACCATTACTACGGTATTTTGAATTTAAAGGGGTTTCTGGGGGTGAAATACTTGTGCGACTAGTGTTACACAAGCTACCACTCCATCCTTAGCCATCGTTGTGAAGGCCACTGCAACGTGTGTTTCTCTCCAGATTGCCGTCCGATCCCTGAAGAACTTGTCAAGTGTGGTGATTGCAACCGTTACTGCTGGTCCCAATTTTGTTTTATTCAGCATACGATTCCTAAATTTAACGACAAGACCAACGATATGGAAGCGGCCTGTGACACTGCAAAAATGTGTCCCCTGTGTTACAAAACTTACACAGTGAATGCCGCCTCAAAACCCCATAAATGTCGGCCCAAGGAATGCCATGTTTGTAAAACAAAAATTGAAAATGATGCAGAAAACCATCAATGCTTTATAGAAACCTTGAAGTCTGAGAATCGTTGCGAGAAATACGTGTTTTATGATTTTGAAAGTCGGCAAGAAACGGGGGTGCACATTCCTAATTACGTATACTGTAAGTCCTTGCAGGGTAAATCCTGGTTCTGGGAGGGTGAAGATTGTGTACAACAGCTCTTTGCCAGATACTGTCGCCCCAAGTATCATGGCTATACCTTCATAGCTCACAATTCAAAAGGTTACGATGGGTACTTTTTAATGAAGTATTTGCTTGAAAATGGTGTGAACCCTAGTGTTTCTACTCAAGGAAATAAGCTGATGTGTTTCACAGATGATGGTTTTAAATTATGTTTTATAGATTCTTTGAATTTTTTAACAATGAAATTGAGTGCCATGCCTAAAGCCATGGGGTTTGAAGCCGCAAAAGGTTATTTCCCCCATTTCTTCAATACGGCTGAAAATCAGAATTATATCGGCCCCTACCCCGAACCTGAATGCTACGGTGTTCAGAGCATGATGACCAAAGAAAAGGAAGAATTTTTTACCTGGTACGACAGTGTCAAGCATGGTGTTTTTAATTTTAAAGAGGAGATGTCTTTTTATTGTAAAAATGACGTCAAAATTCTTAGAACAGCGTGCATTAAATTCAGAGACAAGGTCATCAAAATTGGCAATATTGACCCGTTTCAGTGCATTACCCCGGCATCTCTATGTATGGCCATGTACAGGCAAAACTGTATGCCTCCAAAGTCTGTAGGTATAATTCCTTCTGACCATTACAGTAGTAGTCAGAAAAACTATTCGAACGCATCTATTCAATGGTTATTGTATCTCTGTGAAACAGAAAAATTGAACATTCGACACGCTCTAAACCTTGGGGAAGTAAAGAAGGGTTCCTTTTATCTTGACGGCTATGCCGTAGTTAAAGGTGTTCCGACAGCCTTTGAATTTGCTGGTTGTTTTTATCACGGCTGTCCCGAATGTTATGATTTAAACAGCACCCATCCTTTAACCGGTATGACTTGTGCGGCTATGTATCAAAAGTTTATGAGAAAATTGGAAATACTTAGGACAAAATTTAATCTAGATGTGCGCGTGCTCTGGGAGCATTCTTGGGAGAGTATGAAAAAACAAGACCTCAGGCTACAAAGTTTCTTAAAACACTGTGATTTCCCTCAACGTATACAACCGAGGGACTCGTAGTTCGGCAGGCGTACCAACGCCATAAAATTGTACCACAAGGCAGTGGGGCCCGAACAGATTCACTATTATGATTTCACTAGCTTGTACCCGTTTGTGAATAAAACAAAAATGTACCCGGTCGGTCACCCCACTATCATTTTTCGGCAGTTTGGGGATCTCAGGCAGTATTTTGGATTAAATAAAGCCACCGTCCAGCCTCCACGTGGTCTCAATTTTCCAGTCCTGCCTCTCAGGTTTTGTGGGAAATTAATGTTCACCCTCTGTCGCACCTGTGCGGAGACAGAAGCTCAGATTGTGGACTGTCGTCACACAGAGGATGAGAGAGCTTTAACCGGTACTTGGTGCAGTGTGGAAATAGCAAAGGCCATTGAAAAAGGGTATAAAGTTTCAAAAGTATACGAGATTTGGCATTACTCCGAACGTACTTCTGAGTTATTCTCAGACTATATCAAGCTTCATCTAAAAGGCAAGCAGGAGGCCTCAGGCTATCCTGCCTGGTGTACGGATGAGGCTTCCCGCGACCGTTATATTTTAGATTATTATCAGAAGGAAGGTGTACAATTGGACCGCGATAACATCGCCGTAAATCCAGCCAAGAGACAGATTTCAAAGTTGTTTTTAAATTCTCTTTGGGGTAAATTTGGGCAAAAACCTCTCCATCTCACTACTAGCTTAGTCAAGGATGGTGAGGAATTCTTGCAATACATTTTCTCCAAACAGTATAATGTTTCTTATTTTGAATTTATCGGCGATGAGATTGCTCAAATACAATGGAAGTACACCGATGAAAAGTATACCCTACCTGGTAGCGTTAATGTTGTCATTGCTGCTTTCACCACGGCCTATGCACGGTTAGAGCTGTACAATTTACTGGACAGTCTGGGAGAAAGGGTGTTGTACCACGACACCGACTCGGTCATTTTTACTTCTCAGCCGGGTCAGTACAATCCTCCTCTGGATGACTATTTAGGAGAGCTCACCAGTGAGTTAAATCCTGGTGATTATATTACTGAATTTGCTTTAGGCGGTCCAAAGACGTACGGGTATAAAACGGCACAAGGCAAAACGTGTATGAAGGTAAAAGGTATCACCATCAATCACGAAACCGGTAAAATTATAAACCTCGAGTCACTAACCGATCTAGTTCAGAATTTTGTGACGTCTCATGAAGCCCCTCCTCAAGAGTTACTGGTTCACGGTAAGCAGATCCATCGAAATAAAAAACGTTTCACTTTAGAAAACAGACCACTCAGGAAGAAATTCAGAGTGGTGTATAACAAGAGGGTTCTCCTAAAAGATTACAACACAAGACCTTATGGCTACTAAAAGAGGTTTTGACGCACGCCTTCAACACCCCTTCGCTAAAATTATCTCGGGACCCTCTTTTTCCGGTAAATCCTATTATGTGAAAAAATTATTGGAACATTCGAACCACGTTGTGTCTCACCCTTTTCAAAATATCATTTGGTTTTATAGTTGTTGGCAGAAAATGTACGACGAGCTGTCGGCTAAATTTCAGCAATTAAAATTTATTGAGGGGCTCCCAAAGTCTTTATGCGACGACGAACTTCTCCCTCCTGAGAAAATAAATTTGGTAATTATAGATGATCTGATGGAATCGGCTAGCGAAAGCCAGGAAATAGAAAAAGCTTTCACAAAATATACTCATCATCAGAACCTGTCTATCATTTACTTGGTTCAAAATTTATTCTTTCAAGGAAAGAAAAGCCGAACGATTAATCTTAACGCCAATTATATTACTCGTTTTAAAAACCCCAGGGACAAATTGCAGATTACTACCTTGGCCCGCCAAATCTATCCGAGGCGTGTTAAGTTCTTTTAGGAGGCTTTCGAAAATGCTACAAAACTACCGTAGGGCTATCTCTTAGTGGATTTAAAGGCACAGACCCCCGACGAACTGTGATTAAGAACAGGTCTGTTCCCACCCCGACTAACCTGTCGTGTACACCGTGAAAAGATAAAAGAAGGTGTTCTGAGTCAAAGTTACATATTCTGTCAGCATGTCGGCCAGAATAAGCAGAAACTTAAAACCTCTCAAGGTCTTACTCCATTGCTCTTGTCGCCACCGTAAAATTCTTATCAACGATTCTTCTGACGATTTAATTAATGCTTTGTCCGAAATAGCCTGTAATACTTTAAGAGGTAATATACCTCTTTCCTCCAAACAGTTTAAGCGACTCAAGAAGCATAAAACATTTGTCCAAAAAATAAGTGACAAAAAACTAACCTTAAAAAAGAAGAAAGCTATTCTGAACCAGAATGGAGGCTTTTTGGGAGCTCTTTTAAGCGTCGCCATGCCATTCATATCCAGTTTACTAGCTTCTAGAGCATAAACATGGAATACGCTCAAAAAATGTATTTGGTCCCGCAGCAACAAATGTCTCTTTTTCAGCAAAAGAGTGCTACCCCGAACGAACTCTTGAGTGCCACAGAAACTGAACTGGACAAAGAAATGAGAAACGTCCTGCAACGCTGTGATATAGGGGCTGACGAGAAGGTGAAGCTTTACACTTCTAACTTGCAGAGATATCTGACGCTAGTTAAAAAAACTGATAAAGAAGCTAGCAGTCTGACGCTCGTATTACCAAAAGAAGAAAATGGCGAGGGGGGCACTGGAACAGTCAAGGTGTCTGAGGACAAGGTTTGGCAAGAGGTTTTGAGAAGTGCGCCTGTAAAATCAAAGAAAAATGTTGAATTTGTTTTACATAAAATGTCCGTTAATCCCCATCACGCGTTTTGGAATAATCGTGGAGAGCTGTTGTTAGAAGGTAAACCTTTGGTCGGATTCAACATGGTGGATTTGGTCCGTAATCTGAAGGCTTCTCATACAATACCTGAACATAGGAGACCGCGGGGGTGGAAGGAATTTGTAAACGCCATGGCCGGTTTGAACATTCCATTTTCTGTCATAACTAACGATGAAACGAGAGAACTCCTTGAAAGTTTTAAGCCATCCGCCGATCCCCATCCTGCTCATCAAGCAGAAGTTAGCCCCTACCGACTGAAACCGAGAAAAAAAAGACTGGAATGGATTGCTTATTAATTTGTAAAATTATTTATTATTATTTATTAAATACAATTTTATCTCATTACAGAGTGTCTTCATCCTTTAACCGTCTATTGAAATATTTATAGGTCTCTGATCTTTGCACGCAAGGGTACTGGTAAAAACAGAGTCCCGGTGAAGGAAGCCAGGAACGAACAAATTTAGAGACCACAGAGTCATTAATGTTCACGTCCTCAGAATACTTTTTTATTACAGAGGTGTACGGGAGACCTTTTCCTCTCTGATGCAGATAGAAGAGGCAGTGATGACCGCATTTGTCCGAGAACCAACTTTGAAGCTGTCGGTTATTGTAAATGATTTGTTTACAGTTTTTCATTAAGAAATGGTAAATGTCTTTCGGGAAGTAGACAAAGTCCGGAGGATTTCCATAGGAATCAAAAAATTCCCCATTTCCGTCTGCTGTGAGGTAAATCCCCAGCCAGTGTTCTCCGGGTTGGGTTTGATGGTGAGTATTCACTACAAACATGACCGGCAAGCCGTTATTTTTTTCCGGTAGTTGATCACACACCAGCACACCGCGAAAATATCTTTCAGTGTAGGGGTCTTGGGACAGTAGTTCTGTTAATTGTTTTGTATTCATGGTGTTTATTGGTAGTCATACAGAACATTACGTCTCTGGATGATTTCAATGATGTTGTCAAAGACCGCATATACTATTAGATTGACGGTCCAAGGGAGAGGGACGCGGAAGCGTAATTCAAATCTCATGTTTCCAGTTTTAACTAACAAAAAATGATCGCCGCATTCTTGATCGGGGGTTAGATCAAAAGCGAAAAGAGTATATCCTTGCGAGAACTCTGTACGGCTGATAGCCAGAGCTTGATCCTTCAAATGCTTACCAGTGGCCAATACCAGGTTATAATATTCTCTGGCACTATTGCCGCTTACAAAGTCTGGTTGAAAAGGTTTGGCAGGAATCTGTTCGCCGTCCATGTACAGAGCCAGGAACTCTACATCGTTGTGTTTGAAATTGAACGGGTTCCGTGAATAAGATCCCGAAAAGGCCTCATTATCCACCATTCCAATTACCACATACTTTGGTAGTTGACCCAGAAACAGGTTTTCTTGATTGCATACTCGGATCCCCGCGGGCATACTGAATACTTTCATATTCACCCTTTCCACAGGGTATTTAGCATTGGCTGATGTAAGGGCATGAGCGTGTCCTAATTTCACGGCAGGTGAAACTTTTACTTTTTTTACAAACAGGGAGGCTGATGTTATGATAACTCT
>JANRMT010000058.1:0-12848 GCA_026402145.1 Polypterus bichir lapradei | reverse complement strand
GATTAGCGCTATTTCAGCTGTTGAATGGCCAATAGGGGGAGGCAGCTTGATGAATGAGGTCTCCAGGACTCTAAACAAATTCAAATCCTATTATGGGATATCATCTACTGTTAAATTCTACTCCGTACTTCTAAAATTTTTATTTTTATACTCTATTGAGGATTTGTTCTGTTCTGTGTATTGTATTGTATTGACCCCCTTCTTTTTGACACCAACTGCACGCCCAACCTACCTGGAAAGGGGTCTCTCTTTGAACTGCCTTTCCTGAGGTTTCTTTCATTTTTTCCCTACAAGGGTTTTTTTGGGAGTTTTTTCCTGTCTTCAAGGCTGGTGGGCTGTCAAGAGGCAGGGCCTGTTAATGCCCATTGCAGCACTTGTTGTGTGATTTTGGTCTATACAAAAATAAATTGTATTGTATTGTATTGTATTGTATGTTGTCCCCGTAAGATAAAAGGGGAAGGGATGATGAAGGGAGACCGCAACCCGAGAAGTAAATTACCTGTTGTTTTCAACCAATTACATCCGGGTCTGTCATTATTTAAACTAGAGGAGTGTAAAGGAAAAGGAAGTTAAGAGAGAGAGATAGAAAAAGAAAGAAAGAAAGAAAGAGAACAAGAACGAAGATCGTCAGAAGGAAGGAGCCATTATTTACAGTCATTTCCACCCATCATCCCATTTATTGTGTCATTCCATTATTTGCTTTTCTCAAGATCCAGATCAACATTTATGGCAACCTGTGCAGAGGACACATATAATACAATACAATACAATACAATTTATTTTTGTAAAACCCAAAATCACACAAGAAGGGCCACAATGGGCTTTAGCAGACCCTGCCTTTTGACAGCCCCCCCAGCCTTGACTCTCTAAGAAGACAAGGAAAAAACCCTTGTAAGGGGAAAACCTTGGGAAAGGCAGTTTAAAGAGAGACCCCTTTCCAGGTAGGTTAGGTGTGCAGTAGGTATCAATAAAAAGGGGGTCAATAAAATACAATACACAGAGCAGAACAGAAGTCATCCCCAATACAAGTATGGAGCAGAATTCAACAGTCCATGATATCCCATAATATGATTTGGATTTGTTTAGAGTCCTGGAGACCTCGGCCATCAAGCTGCCTCCCCCTATTGGCCATTCCACAGTTGAGACAGCGCTGGGCCAGCCAATCCGATGAAAGGACGCCACTACCCGACGATTCCTGCGATCCTCCATCAGAGATGACTTTATCTTAGGCAGGCAGAACAACTTGGCAGGTGGGCTGTGGCTCCAAGTGGCACATTTGGTGAGGTTGTTTTTGTATTGTCGAGAGTATGCGAGGTATCATGCGAGGTAAGGGCAAGGGAGGGTCTTTGTAATAACTATAATATAACTGTAAATATTGACTAAAATGCAGTAAAAAGTCAATATGGATATAAAATAATGAACATTTAAGCAATACAGTACAGTAAATCATTAAATATACGTACATTGTACACAATGGTAGACATAGTTTTGCGTTACAGTACCCAGGTGATTTCTTACAAGGCCCGTTATTGGCTGAAAGAGGAGACTCAACCAATCACAGTGGGATTTTCATTCTCTTGGGCTCTGATTGGCTGCTGCTAACGTGGTGTAATCTCGCAAGAACAGCGAGCGTGGGTCGCATCTCAGTTCTCTGCGTATCGCGTACCTTGCTTGTGGTCCAATTGTTGTGAGCAAACTTTTTGTTAACTTTTCATTTTGTTTTAAGCCCTATGAGGGCTCCCAAGCGTCCTTACTGTACTGTATCGCGGATTTTCACCTATCGCTGATGGATCTGGAACGTAATTTCCACGATAGGCAGAGGATCACCTGTAGTATTATTGTTGAATATCTGTGCGCTCGTGTATGTAATATTTATATATATAAAATATTCACTGCGGGTGTCATTGGGATGGTGGTGGTTTGTGTGCACTTACATATTATTAAGTATTTGTCTGCCCTCATGTGTATATATAATAATCACTTACAATATATCCACATTTGATTTTACATTTCTGTCTACTATTTGCTTGTTATTTCATCGTGTTCAATCTGTAAGGAGTACGGCTTGTTATCATCTTGAGAGTCTTCAGGTTAGCCAAGGCAATAGTCTTGGTCATGTAGTGGCCGGTCTGCCGTTACAATATGACATAATATTTTTCTAAATTGGCACAGTGTCATTGTGCCCTGTGATGCGGTGGCATCCGTCACCCTGTCTGGGTTTGTTTGCCACCTTATGCCAAGTGCTGCCAGGATATGCTCTGTGCCCTCCGAGACACAGAATTAGTTTAAGTAGGTTTGAGAAGGTTTATACATACAATATGTCTTTTTGATAAACGAGTGCCATTAATTATACCAAACTGAAAGAATAATAACTGCGGTGGGCTGGTGCCCCGCCCGGGGTTTGTTTCCTGCCTTGTGCCCTGTGTTGGCTGAGATTGGCTCCAGCAGACCCCGTGACCCTGTAGTTAGGATATAGCAGGTTAGATCATGGATGGATGGATGGATGGATGAAAGAATAATAAATCCCACATGTGACAATAATGACCCTAAAACTCTAATTGACAGAGCTGCCTCATGTCACTTAATTTATTCAGCCTCCAGTCCCATCAGCCACGTGGCACTTTCCGGGTGCACAGCAGCAGGAGGACATTCCAGCTGGAACTGCCATCTCATTCAGCCATTAAGCCGCTTACAGCAAAGTCTCCCAGGAATGTTTCCCTCAAGGCCCGCGTGGCACCCGGTCACTGTGTGCTGAAGGAGAGACGCCAGGCAGAAAACAAATGTTATCTTATCAGGGCCGGGAGCAGAGAAACACCCGAGTCAACATGCACTTCAAGGACCTTGTGTACCCTCACCACGTGGCATGAGGGAGAAGAAGACAAAGTGCAGCCTCCTTGGGTGTCACGTTGGCACTTGGAAGGGCACACAAGTCCAGAGGTGAAGAATGCCACATTATCCTTGGCCTGCTTATATGTTATTATAACCGCCGGAGCCGTGAGGGCACAATGGGTGCCATGCTTGCCCCCCGAGACCTGCCCTGAACTGGCTACAGATGTTCCTCTTTACCTCATTTCTGGCTGGCGAGAACTCAGTGACTGTGCAGAAAGAGTGGCAGAGGATCAATAGATGTTGAATTTTCTAAATGGACCTCTGGACCACCAAAGGTGTTCTTCTTCCACATTTTCATGCTGCTGTACTTTTTGTGTCTTTTTATTTCCATGTCACCAAGAATATGGGGGGTCTGTTTTGTGGGTGGCTTTCGAAGTTAAGCCACAGTGAAAACTTCTGTCTGCTGTACAGAATATAAACCCTCGCTGGACAAATTATTAGGCACATCTGCACACCTGCCTAACCAGCCAATCGTGGGGCAGCAGTGCAATGCATCCCATCCAGCAGACTGAGGTCAGGAGTGTCAGTTCATGTTCACATCACACACCAGAATGGGGAAAAATGTGACCTCAGAGACCTCAGCTGTGACACAAATGTTGGTGCCAAATGGGCTGGTCTGAGTATTTCTGGAGCTGTTGAGTATCCAGAGTTCACCTAGAATGGTCCAGAAACACCAAGTTCTGTTGATGAGAAAAGTCAGAGGAGAATGGACAGACTGGATCAGAAAGGTCACAATACCTCAGATATCCACTCTGTACAACTGTGGTGAGCAGAAGACCATCTCAGAACACACGACACGTCGAACCTTGGGATGGATGAGCTACAACAGAAGAAGACCACGTCAGGTTCCACTTCTGACAGTCAAGAACAGAACGCTGGGGCTCCAGTGGGCACAGGTCCACCCAAACTGGACAGATGCAGCCTGGTGTGATGAATGTCGATTTCTACTGAGACACACCATTGGTAGAGTCAACAGCGTGGATCCATGAACCCTTGTGGCAACTGTCCAGGCTTTTGGTGGAGGTGTCATAGTGTGGGCAATGTTTGCTTGGCACACTTTGGGCCTGTGAGTACCCATCAATCATCTCTGGAACATCATAGCCTATCTGAGTGGTTTTGATGAGCACATGCATCCCTTCATAGCCACACATGACCCAACTTCTAATGGCTACTTCCAGCAGGATACTGCACAACTGTCACAAAGCAAACTGGTTTCAGGAACGTGACCATGAGTTCTGTATTCTTCCGTGACCTCCCCAGTCACCAGATCTGAATCCAGTAGGACACCATTGAGATGTGGAAGAACAGGAGATTCAGAGCAGGAATCTGCCATCTGTGACAAATAGGGGGCGCTGTCGTCCTCTTGAACCCTCTGATCAGGCGCCAAACACCAGGTAAAAGTCCAAATATTATATTTATTTGAACAAAAATGTGCACTAAGCACCCTCCACTCCACAATACCCAATAATTCCACAATAATCAGTAATCCTCCACTCTCCCAGACGCATTGTCCCCTGCCACCCAACTCAGCCCGCCCATCTAGGATCTTACACAGTCTCTTATAGTCCTTGACCCGGTGCCTGGTTTCCTCCAAACGTGACGCCTGGCATTCACACCAAAGAGTTTAATCTTTGTCTCATCAGACCAGAGAATTTTGTTTCTCATGGTCTGAGAGTCCTTCAGGTGCCTTTTCGCAAACTCCAGGCGGGCTGCCATGTGCCTTTTACTAAGGAGTGGCTTCCGTCTGGCCACTCTACCATACAGGCCTGATTGGTGGACTGCTGCAGAGATGGTTGTCCTTCTGGAAGGTTCTCCTCTCTCCACAGAGGACCTCTGGAGCTCTGACAGAGTGACCATCGGGTTCTTGGTCACCTCCCGGGCTAAGGCCCTTCTCCCCCGATCGCTCAGTTTAGATGGCCGGCCAGCTCTAGGAAGAGTCCTGGTGGTTTCGAACTTCTTCAACTTATGGATGATGGAGGCCACTGTGCTCATTAGGACCTTCAAAGCAGCAGAAATTTTTCTGTAACCTTCCCCAGATTTGTGCCTTGAGACAATCCTGTCTGGGAGGTCTACAGACAATTCCTTTGACTTCATGCTTGGTTTGTGCTCTGACATGAACTGTCAACTGTGGGACCTTCTATAGACAGGTGTGTGCCTTTCCAAATCATGTCACATCAACTGAATTTACCACAGGTGGACTCCAATGAAGCTGCAGAAACATCTCAAGGATGATCAGGGGAAACAGGAGGCACCTGAGCTCAATTTGGAGCTTCATGGCAAAGGCTGTGAATACTTATGTACATGTGCTGTCTCAATTGTTTTATTTTTAATAAATTTACAAAAACCTCAAGTAAACTTTTTTCACGTTGTCATTATGGGGTGTTGTGTGTAGAATTCTGAGGAAAAAAAATGAATTTAATCCATTTTGGAATAAGGCTGTAACATAACAAAATGTGGAAAAAGTGATGCACTGTGAATACTTTCCGGATGCACTGCATATATATTTCAACGCACATAAAAATCTGTTTTGTACACGTATGGTCTTACCATATTTAGATTAACTTAATAGGCGATCCCAATTATGATATTTCTCTAGTATCGTTTTAATAATCAATACACCTAAAACAGTAAGTCACACAAAAGTTCATGTGCGCATGCCTGCTTCTATGTGATTTTTAAGATCGGAGGGTGAATTCTGAACGCTATCAGCTGGTGTTCTTATGGCTCGTTTTTGTGCCAGACACTTGATGTTGGGGCATATTTCCTGACCTCCTTGTGTTTTTGTGTCTCATTAATAAGCCCAATGTTACTCGACATTAGTCTGACCACATCTTCACTGTTTAAATTGCCAGAGTTGCAGCCTGTGCTGTTCCTTTTGCTTCTCTCCCTCGCGCTGAATGTTTTGTATACAACAAAATCAAAGACGTAATATGCGCAAATAAATTTATAATGGGGTGGCACGGTGGCACAGTGGTAGCGCTGCTGCCGGGCAGTAAGCAGACCTGGGTTCGCTTCCCGGGTGCTCCCTGTGTGGAGTTTGCATGTTCTTCCCGTGTCTGAGTCGGTTTCCTCACACAGTCCAAAGACATGCAGGTTAGGTGCATTGGGGGTCCTAAATTGTCCCTATTGTGTGTGTGTGTGTGCCCTGCGGTGGGCTGGTGCCCTGCCCAGGGTTTGTTTCCTGCCTTATGCCCTGTGCAGACTGGGATTGGCTCCAACAGACCCCTATGACCCTGTGTTAGGATATAGCGAGTTGGACAATGACTGACTGACTGACTAAATTTATAATGGGATAGTCCCTCAGTTTTATATATATATATATGCGAATAAGTTAATAAAATTATCTGACCTAGATTCCCCCTGTTGTTTGGATGCAGAAACCTGGTGGCAAGAACGTAAGTTACGGATTTTTTTTTTATTGTAAAGAGCGCAGATTTTTTTTGTTCCTTTGAAATACTGTAAATTAAAGTCAAAAGTCTCAAACAAATAAAATACTCTAGTAAAGATACAGAAAGCCTACATGAAAAGTCTACTTAAGAACAGTAAAGAAGTTGTTTTACTTCATTACTTCCCACCTCTGATCCATTACAATATTGTTAACAAATACTTCACCTTAATTCTGTGCACGTTTATTTTCTGCTTCAGGTTTCTTCTTTTTATGTTTTCCAGCCCCAGAGGGATAAGCCCCTCTTTGATGCCATCTTAGGTGTCACTGTAGCTTTGGCTGCTGTCCCTTTCCTCCTCACGTGATGTGCGGCTCTCAGTGAGTCATCCCATCATACCTGTCTGTGACATCACTCATTGCATGACACCACCGCCTGGTGATAATCGTTGATTTTGAGTTCATTACCCCACAAACATAAGACAAAGCTTCCCTGTTCATTGTAGCTTAGTGGTCTTTATATCCTACATTTAATTTTCAAGCATAAATGTGCATCATTAAGCACATGAGGGGGCTTTACTGACTACCAACAGGCGGGTAGTGTTAAAACTCCCAAAATATACTGCTAAAAAAAATGAAAGGACCACTTTGAAAACACATCAGATCACAATGTGAAAAAAATCCTGCTGTCTCTCTCTACTGCTATGGACTGATATGGTGATGTGTGAGGAACGAAAGGATGGCAATGAAAACGATCAACCAATCAGGGGCTGAATTCAAAGACACCCCGAACATCAAAGGGAAACAATGATTGGGCAGGCAGGCAGGTGAGTCTATTTTGCCGAAATGTCATTGCAGCAACTCACAATCGTACTCAGTAGTTTGTATGCCATGCCTGACAATGTCCTAATGAGACAACAGATGGTGTCCTCAGGGTTCTCCTCTCAGATCTAGACAAGGGCGTCACTGAGCTCCTTGACAGGCTGAGGTGTCTGATGGACCAAAACATAACGTCCCACCCAGAGGTGTCCTATTGGATTGAGGTCAGGCGAGTGAGCGTGGGGTGGGGGGGGTCAGTCAATGGTATCAATTCCTTCATCCTCTCGCCACATGAGGCCGGGCATTGTCGTGCACTAGGTGGAACCAGCATAGGGTCTGACAAGGGGTGGTCCAAGGATTTAATCCCAATACCTAATGGCAGTCAAGGTGCCCACCGTTGTCTAGCCTGTAGAGGTCTGTGTGTCCCTCCCCAGACTGACCATCACTGACCCCCCACCAAACTGCTCATGCTGGACGATGTGACAGGCAGCATAACGTTCTCCACGGCTTCTCCAGACCCTTTCACGTCTGTCACATGTGCTCAGGGTGAACCTGCTCTCATCTGTGAAAAGCACAGGCCGCTAGTGGTGGACCTGCCAATTCTGGTATTCTATGGCAAATGTCAATTAAGCTCCACGGTGCCCACTCGAGGACGTCGGGCCCTCAGGCCACCCTCATAAAGTCTGTTTCCGATTGTTTGGTCAGAGACATTCACACCAGTAGTCGGCCTTTCTGCTGGAGGTCATTTTGTAGGCTCTGCCAGTGCTCATCCTGTTGCCCAAAGGATCAGATGCCGGTGGGTCCTGCTGATGGGTTAAGGACCTTCTATCAGGGGCCCTGTCCAGCTTTTCTAGAGGAACTGCCTGTCTGTCTCCTGGAATCTCCTCCATGCCCTCAAGACTGTGCTGGGAGACGCAGCAAACCTTCTGGCAATGCCACGTATTGATGTGCCTGCCATCCTGGAGAAGTTGCACTACCTGTGCCAGCTCTGTAGGGTCCAGGTATGGCCTCATGCTACCAGTAGTGAAACTGACCGTAGACAAATGCAAAACGAGTGACAAGAGAGATGAAGAGGGAAAAATGTCAGTGGCCTCCCTCCAGCTGTTAACCCATTCATTCCTGTTTTGGGGGTCGTCTCATTGTTGCCCCTCTAGTGACCAAAGCAACTCAAACTGATGAACAAGCCCCTCTGCTACTTAACTGACCAGATCAACAGCCCAGAAGTGTCATTGACTTATTAAAAAGGGGTCCCTTCATTTTTTGAGCAGTTTATATTGAGACTAAACTTGCAGTTTGGGGGCTCCAGTGGTTTTAGGGGACGTATGAATCTGTGTAGTCCACATATAACAAGAAACGGCGCTCTGAGTGCATTTGTTACACTTGACAGTAACTGTTTTTTTATTATTAATATTATTGTTACCTTTACCGTTATTATTTATTAATTACTATTTCAAATTATTACTATTTATTCACTTATCTATTATTTATTTTTATTTATTTATTATAGTGTAGTAGAGCTCTTTACCAGTCTTGCACTTGTTCTGTGTTCATGTGTATGTTGCACTGCAGTGGTCCTGTCATTTTGTGCCACTGTATGCTGCAATACGATGCTAAGCTTTTATTGGCCTGGACTGTACTTGGATGGCACACCGTCAAGGAAAAGCTTGGGTTGCTGCTGGAAGAGGTGTTAGTGAGACCAGCAGGGGCACTGACTGCAATGTCCCCAGTGCAGTGACGAGGACACTGTGCTTTAAACATGGAGCCATCCTCCAGGCGAGACACAAAACCGAAGACTTGACTCTCTATGGCGGAGTGTTGGCTCTGCGGCTAAGGATCTGCGCTGGTATCCCGAAGGTTGCCGGTTCGAATCCCCGTCACTGCCAAAAGAGATCCTACTCAGCTGGGCCCTTGAGCAAGACCCTTAACCTTCAATTGCTCCAGGGGCACTGTACAATCTCTGACCCCAAGGGGTATGCGAAAACCAATAAAGTTAAAAAAATAAATAAATAATAAGTAAAGAGCAGTGTGTTTCCCAAGTCCAGGCCAACTTGCCCACTACGGCCTGCTCGTTCTGGCCCCCTAATCATTCCCTCTATCTAATGGTCTCTCTCTCTCACAACTTCACCAAGTAACAGCTCATGTGTAAAAATGGTGCTGCTGTCATATCATCCAGGTGAATGCTCCCCACTGACTGTAGAGCTTTGAGAAGAGTGATATATTTATTATTATTATTATGATAATAAAGCCAGTTGCCACATCCTGAATATGTGAATCACCAAAGCCTTAAAACCAGCTGATTGAGAGTTAACCTAAATTGGCCGAAGTCCCCCGCAACTTTAAAGTGTGTACATAAGTTAGTCATAAACCATCCAGGTCAGGTCCACAGTGACCTGCTAGCTTGTACTATGGCAGTAGTTAGATATTGACCAAATGACCCACAGTCAGAATCACCGACTCCTGCACTTTGCTTCTTGACCATTCAGCTTCTACTTATCAGACCACCAGAGTGTCCTGCCTTTGATCAGCTGGTCTTTCAAGTTCATCCCAGGTAGCGAGTCACATGGAGCAGAAAGAGCAGACCTGCCACCAGGTGAAGTGCCTTAACTCTCTCTTTTAATCAGGAGTCAAGCAGAACGACCCCTGTCATTAGCTAAGTGAAAAGATTACGACATGCCAGCTTTCGAGGTAGTTTGATTACATCTTGCCTGAGTTGCCTCGAAAGCTGGCATATCTCAGTCTTTCTAGATAGCCAATAAAAGGGGTCGTTTTGCTTGACTTCTCATCACATCCATAATTGGTAACACAATACATCACCCCAGTACTCTCTCTTAATCACAAAACCAAGAAAAGGAGCTGAAATAGCACGCATTATAAGAGCATAAACGAGAGGAGACAACTCAGTCCACTGAGCTCATTCATTTAGTTAATATCAGGTTTTTCCTAAAGGTTGCCCAGGTTTCTTCTTCAGATCCATGTCCAGCTAGATTGTTCCAGAATCCCACCACTCTTTGCATAAAGAAGTTCTTCCTGGAATCAATACCAAATGCCCGTCCCTTTAATTTCCACTGGGGTCCTTGAGTAACTGATACACCATTAAGTAAAAAGAATTCTGCTGGATCGACTTTATCAATGCCTTTGAGAACTTTGAACACCTGGATCTGGTGCCCACGCAGTCTCCTCTAGTCGAGGTTTCATTTTCTGAGTCTGTCATATTAGGACTTAAATTTCTGGATGAGGTCCTCATATTGTCTCCACTTCTTGAGACTAAACAGGTTAAATCCTCTGAGTCTGTCACAGTATGACATGTCCTTTAGCTCCATGATGCACTTGGTCACTCTCCTCTGCACAGTTTCACAATGTCTTTCCTGTAGCATGATGACCAGAACTGCACACAACACTCCAGAAGTGGTCTTACTGGCATATGCAGTACTCTGACATCCTGATTTCGCTTTGCAGAGAAACATCGTGGAAATATTGATTGAGATGATATGAACTCCATCACCAGTGTGGACAGGGCCTTAGTCTAGCTGTGCTTATAATTATATAGTAGCAGTCGTGCTTCATCTTACATAAGAAACATACAAAATATGACAAATGAGAGGAGACCACTGAGTCCATCAAGCCTGTTTGTTTAGCTAATAGCTAAGTTGCCCAGCATCTCATCCAGAGTCTTCTTAAAGGTTCTGAAGGTTTCTGTTACAACTCCATGTCTCGGTAGTTTGTTGAGTCCCACAACTCTTTGCATAAAGAAGGGCTTCAGTCCTAAATGCACTCCCCCTAAATTTTTACCGATGTCCTTGAGTACGAGACTCACCCTTAAGATGAAAGAATTCTGCTGGGTGTCCTTTATAAGTGGAGTGGTGACTCTGAGGCTAGGGCTCTGCACTGGTAATTGGAGGATTGCTGGTTCAAATCCCATAAAAGCCAGAAGTGACTCGATTCCATAGGGTCCTTGAACAAGGGCCTTAAACCTGCATTTGCTCCATCCTGGGTATGACATTAGCCTGTATCCAGCCCTGCAAGTAGATCCTCCAGGGGAAATTCAGAGGGTTGGTGGCAGGATTGGTGCTTCAGCCACTGTCCAAAAACTTCACACTGTTCACTCCATTCAAACTAGTGTGGTGCTGAGGTGTTGCACAGCTGCACTCGGATGCTGAGATGGTTCATCGTGTGGTGGGTGCAGCAATGCACTGTATCAGTGCCCCCGACCTCCTCCTTTATCAATGTGTTTGAAGAATTTAAATTCCTGGATGAGGTCCCCACACATACTCCTCTTCTCAAGACTTAACAGGTTTAATTCTCTGAGTCTGTCACAGTAGGACTTCTCCTGAAGTTCCATGATGCTCCTGCTTGTTCTCCTCTGCACAGTTTCATGTGCTGCTATGTTTTGTTATAACATGGTGACCAGAACTGCACACAACATTCCAGATGTGGTCTTACTGGTATATGCAGTACTCTGACATCCTGATTTCGCTTTGCAGAGGAACCTCATGGAAATATTGATTGAGATGATATGAACTCCATCACCAGTGTGGATAGGGCCTTAGTCTAGCTGATGTTATAATTATGCAGTAGCAGTAATGCTTCATCTTACATAAGAAACATACAAAATGTGACAAACAAGAGGAGACCCCTGAGTCCATCAAGCCTGTTTGTTTAGCTGATAGCTAAGTTGTCCCAACATCTCATCCAGAATCTTCTTCAAGGTTCTGAAGGTTTCTGCTTCAACTCCATGTCTCGGTAGTTTGTTGCAGAGTCCCACAACTCTTTGCATAAGGAAGGGCTTCAGTCCTAAATACACTCCCCCTAAATTTCTGCTGATGTCCTTGAGTACGAGACTCACCCTTCAGTTGAAAAAATTCTGCTGGATTTTGTTTATCCTTCATAGGTGGAGTGGTGACCCTGAGGCTAGGGATCTGCACTGGTAATCGGAGGATTCCTGGTTCAAATCCCATAAAAGCCAGAAGTGGCTCGACTCCGTTGGTCCCTTGAACAAGGCCCTTAAACCTGCATTTGCTCCATCCTAGGTATGACATTAACCTGCATCCAGCCCTCCAAGTCGGTCCTCCATGGAAAACCCAGGGGTTGGTGGCAGGATTGATGCTCCAGCCACTGTCCAAAAACTTCACACTGTTCACTCCATTTGAGCTAGTGTGGTGCTGAGGTGCTACACTCGGATGCTGAGATGGTTCATCGTGTGGTGGGGCCAGCAATACACTGTATCAGTGCTCCCGACCTCCTCCTTTATCAAAGTCTTTGAAGAACTTAAAGTCCTGGATGAGGTCCCCACACAGTCTCCTCTTCTCGAGACTTAACAGGGTTAATTGTCTGAGTCTGTCACAGTAGGACATGTCCTTTAGTCCCATGATGCACTTGGCCACTCTCCTCTGCACAGTTTCACAATGTCTTTCTTGTAGCATGATGACCACAACTGCACACAACACTCCAGATCTGGTCTTACTGGTATATGCAGTACTTTGACATCCTGATGTCACTTTGCTGAGGAACCTCATGGAAATATCGACTGAGACGATATGAACTCCATCACCAGTGTGGACAGGGCCTTAGTTTAGCTGCATTTATAATTATATAGTAGCAATAGTGCTTCATCTTATATAAGAAACATAGTAAATTGGACAAACGAGAGGAGACCACTGAGTCCATCAATAACCAAATAGCTAAGCTGTCCCAACATCTCCTCCAGAGTCTTCTTAAAGATTCTCAGGGTTTCTGGTTCAACTCCATTTCTCAGTAGTTT
>JANRMT010000056.1:0-11043 GCA_026402145.1 Polypterus bichir lapradei | reverse complement strand
ACGAAATTTACAGCTCATGCGATTGCTTATAAAGGCAAAACCAAAACAGAGAAAGTCCATTTTGTGTGCAGCTTCTGGCGATTTAATTCTGGCTATTTGTGAAATTGCACTCAATGCAATTAAGGGTAGCTTACCTTTAAATTCCAGACAGATTGGCATTCTTAAAAAGAAACGCATTATTATAAAAAATCTGAGCAATAAAAAAGTTACTATTAAACGAAAGAAACGTATTATAAATCAGTCTGGTGGATTTATCGGTCAACTACTCAGCATAGCAATCCCTTTAGTCACCGGTCTAATTTCGAATCGGTAAATGGAGCACACTGAAAAAATGTATCTTGTACCAGAACAGCAACTGGGGCAAGTCCAAACACCTGTCGGTGGAGAAACAGATATGACAAAAAATACTATGCAAACTCTTGACCATGAAATGAGGATAAAATAAGCGCGTGCAGAAGGAACTCCGAGTCCAACTCAGGGCGGCGAAAGAGCAGTACAGGAGAAAGCTGGAGCAGAAGTTGCAGAACAACAGCATGAAGGAAGTGTGGGATGGGATGAAGATTATCACTGGCTGCAGCTCGAAGCGGGGTGCCGCCATCGAGACAGACGTGGAGAGAGCAAACCAAATGAACAACTTCTTTAATAGGTTTGATCACCCTAACCCACTATCACCTCGAAGTACTGCATCCTCCAACCATCCTTCTGCTGGTACCAGCATAGGTGAGACATCCCCACCCAAAATTACAGCAGCCCATGTGAGCAGAGAGTTGAAAAGACTTCGTGCCAGCAAAGCAGCGGGTCCAGATGGTGTATCGCCACGACTGCTGAAGGCCTGTGCGTTGGAACTGGGGAGTCCTCTACAGCGCATCTTCAACCTGAGCCTGGATCAGGGGAGAGTCCCAAGGCTTTGGAAAACATCTTGTATCACCCCTGTCCCAAAGGTATCACGACCTAGTGAGCTGAATGACTTCCGGCCTGTTGCTCTGACGTCACATCTGATGAAGACCATGGAGCGGCTGCTGCTTCACCACCTGAGGCCACAGGTCCGCCACGCCCTCGACCCTCTGCAGTTCGCATACCAGGAGAAGGTGGGAGCGGAGGATGCCATCATCTATATGCTACACCGATCCCTCTCCCACCTGGACAGAGGCAGTGGTGCTGTAAGAATTATGTTTTTGGACTTCTCTAGCGCCTTCAACACCATCCAACCTCTGCTCCTTAGAGACAAGCTGACTGAGATGGGAGTAGACTCACACCTGGTGGCATGGATTGTGGACTATCTTACAGACAGACCTCAATATGTGCGTCTTGGGAACTGCAGGTCTGACATTGTGTTCAGCAATACAGGGGCACCGCAGGGGACTGTACTTTCTCCGGTCCTGTTCAATCTATATACATCAGACTTCCAATATGACTCAGAGTCCTGTCACGTGCAAACGTTCGCTGATGACACTGCTATTGTGGGCTGCATCAGGAGTGGGCAGGAGGAGGAGTACAGGAAGCTAATCAAAGACTTTGTTAAATGGTGCGACTCAAACCACTTACATCTTAACACCAGCAAAACCAAGGAACTGGTGGTGGATTTTAGGAGGCCCAGGCCCCTCATGGACCCTGTGATCATCAGAGGTGACTATGTGCAGAGGGTGCAGACCTATAAATACCTGGGAGTGCAGCTGGATGACAAATTGGACTGGACTGCCAATACTGATGCTCTATGTAAGAAAGGTCAGAGCAGACTATACTTTCTGAGAAGGTTGGCATCGTTCAACATCTGCAGTAAGATGCTGCAGATGTTCTACCAGACGGTTGTGGCGAGTGCCCTCTTCTACGCGGTGGTGTGCTGGGGTGGCAGCATAAAGATGAAAGACGCCTCACGCCTGGACAAACTTGTTAAGAAGGCAGGCTCTATTGTAGGAGTAAAGTTGGACAGTTTAACATCTGTGGCAGAGCAACGGGCACTAAGCAAACTCCTGTCAATCATGAATAATCCACTGCATCCACTGAACAGTGTCATCTCCAGGCAGAGGAGTAGCTTCAGTGACAGACTTTTGTCACTGTCCTGCTCCACTGACAGACTGAGGAGATCGTTCCTCCCCCACACTATGCGACTCTTCAATTCCACCCGGGGGAGTAAATGCTAACTTTTTTTTTTTTTTCATTTTTATTATTTATTTTTATTACTATTTAATTTAATATTGTTTCTTTGTATCAGTATACTGCTGCTGGATTATGTGAATTTCCCCTTGGGATTAATAAAGTATCTATCTATCTATCTATCTATCTAGGAGTATTTTACAAAATAGCGCCCTATCACCGCATGAAAAAGTGGAACTGTATTTTCATACTTTGCAGCGTTATCTGAGTCTATTGAGACAACGGGAATCACAGAAGTCTAAATTGACTCTCTTTCTACCAGAAACTGAAGCGCCATCCCAGACCACATCGTTGCACCCGAACAATGACACAGATGATATTGTCATAAGAGACGTTTTGGAATCCGTCTCTCAGAGACAATGGAAAAATACGGAAATGCTATTTCGGAAAATGACACAAAACCCGTCCACAACGTCCTGGAATGAAAGAGGGGAATTTTTATATAAAGGCACACCTGTTATTGGCACAAATATGGTTGATCTGATCAAGTTCACTACGCAAACACGTACATTAAACAAGAGTGGAAAACCAAAAGGTTGGGATTTATTCTTTAACACTATGGCCGAAATTAACGTGCCCGGGTCCATTTTTCTGAAACTTGGGCGTTCGGGCTTTATTTCAAGAGATTAAAAGTGATACAAAGCCGATTCAATCAGCTAGTAAACAGCTTGGTTCGACTGCATCACGTGATTTTCCATCCATGCTCAACCGGGCCTCTGGCTATGCATCTGAAACACCCAGATTATCTAGACAGATGAGACAAAGGCCAGTCTTTAGAAACGTTCAAGTATTTAAAAAAAAACAGATGGCTAACAGTATGAATACAAGTATTTTAAAAATAAAATGTAGAAAATAGTGTTTTAATATGGCTGTTTATTATTGTGTATTATGACCATTATTAGTATTTTAATTTTAGATCATTTTGTTTAATTGTGTCAAAACTCTGAAAATACTTTTATATCACTGTATTAATGATTAGAAAATTAAGGAAACAACTTCTTTAATGTACAGTGTTTTATTATTGTGTATTATGACTATTATTAGTATTTTAATTTAGATCATTTCTTTTGTTTGCTTGTATCACGACTCTGTTAATTCTGTGAAAATACTTTTACAGCGTGTGTTATTACTGTGTGAACATGTAAAAAAAAATAAATAATAAATAAAATATTAACATACAAACCCTTTTAATTTTTATCTGTCTGATTATTGGATTATTCACTATAATAACCACAGACATTTTTATGTTGGTTAATAGCTCATTTATTTTATTTTATTTTCAAACAAAGGGAATACACATAATTGTAACTTCTTTTTTTTTTTCTGCATATATAATTCAGCAAAAGCAAACACATGACTGACTTATTTCTGATTTCTGGGTAAACATGTCCAGTTTCATATTTTCAGTTTGTCCCATTTTTATTTGATGAAAATATCTAACAACCATCTGGTCATTTAGATGAACATCTCCTGGGTACAACGCCAATATCTGGTTCATGGTAAGTCCTTTGCTTTTTTGATTCAAATAGAAAATACAATGGTGACCACAGGTTTTGGATAAAAACCCCTGTAACTGAATACGGTTATAAGTAATGCAGTTAGCATTAATCTTCAAAAATTTCATACTAACTTGGGGAAATATTTCAGAATCTGGGGGAATTCCAGATTCAAGAAATGCAGCTTTTCTATAATCCGCAAGGTAAATGGCAATCCAGTGCTTTCCGGGTTTATCATGGGGATCTCTGTTTACGATCATAAACAGAGGTCTAGCAGCCAACTTCTCCTTGGGCAGTTGATCTGAAGGGAATACATCCAGAAAATGGCTGTGTGTCAGTGGCCCAGATGCAAGGGTGGTCCTGAGCTGCTCGGTGTCCAGAGGCTTCATGTCTGAACATGTCTATGGCTTAACTGTAGTCGTAAATAACTTGCCGACGCATGTTAATTTCAATGATGTTATCAAAAACCGCATACACAATCATATTCACTGTATCTTGCAGCGGTTCGGCAAATCTTATTTCAGTCCTGAGGTTGCCTGTTTTGATGAGTGAATAGTGTCCTGTTGATTCCATATCAGGGCTTAGGTTGAATGCATAAAGTGAATAGTCTTTAGCAAACTCTTCACGATCGACTAACAGTGCCTTATCTTTCATCCTCTTGTCTGCGGTTTCCACCAGTTGAAAATATTCTCTGACACAGTGACCATTTGCAAAATCAGGCTGCAGAGGCTTGCTGGGTATCTGCTCTCCATCCAGGTAAAGAGCCATGAAGTTGATGTTGTTATGATTAAAATTAAAGGGGTTGTGTGTAAAGTTGCCACTGAAATCTGCATTGTCAACAAACCCCAAAACAAACAATTTTGGCAGCTGTCCCAGAAACAGGTTTTCCTGGTTGCAGACACGACTACCAGTAGGTATGCTGAACACTTTCATCTGATCCCGATCGATTGGGTATTTTGCGTTGCTGGTCATCAAGGCCTCTGCATGACCCAGTCTGACTCCAGGGTTGACTTGAACTCTTTTCACAAACAATGATGCTGATAATATGGTGACCTTAAATTGATCACCATTGCTCATCAGAGAAAAGTCATCGTTATTCCGTACCAACTTTATTTTCACATCAAGCCCATTAATAAATAATTTCTCTTGAAAGAACAGGTCTGCATGGATGTGACCTAATGAATCAACCCTGAGGCTTCTGGACGAGTAAGCAGCCTTTTTATTGAATCCCAAATTTGGGCCATCCAGAGCTGTGACTTCGTGGTGACCGGGTGTGTCTTTATAGAACAGTCCAGCTGAAAATTGTGTTTTCAGGGTCTCGTCTCCGTAATTTACTACGGTTTCGATAAAAGCTCGATATGGGTAACAGTTATTGCTCTGGCTAATTAGTCTGTTCCCGACGGTGATGTCCACCTGACTGAACAAAGATGCAATCGGGTAGTTTACAAGGGCAACATGTGAATCGGCAGCCAGAGTTTATGTATTTTACAGCTTAAGTATAGGAGTGTGTTGTTGAGGTCCAGGTATTGATCATTTCCGGCAATCGAAAACTCAAGTGGAGCACTTTCTGACAATGCTGTGAGAGGCGGCACTTCAACATAGTAGCTTTTTTCAATGCTGGTTTGTGTTGGTGACAGCTGAAATACGTCCAGTTCCGATTTTGCACATTCATCTGACGCACAGTGTACAAAACCCATGTTTAGAATATATCACCAGAATTTTGCTTAGTTCTGGATCTTCTCTTGGTTGACTTTCTTTTTCTTTTGGCAGAGTGTAAAGCTTTTTTTCTCTTTGCTCTCTTCCTGGGCCGTGCAGGTGGCCCGAGCAGTGCTAGATGGGGTGTGTGTCTTTTTCTTTTGACACCTCTCTTTATAACAATCATGCCAGAACCTTCTTGTTGGGGTGTTGCAACTTTATTCATTACAGCACCTGCCACGTGACTCATGACATCATTAGCAATGCTTTTAACTGCAGACTTGACATGAGGTTTAGCAATTTCTAGCCCACGCCTAAACAGAGGCACTGCTTTTCTGAAGAGAGCTTTAAAAATACCACCAATACCACCACCGTACTGGACCGGGAGACCATGAAACCCTGGTAGACCATTGCCAGCTTGTATCTTGTAATATGATGCGTAGGTGCGTGGATCTCCATAGTTTTTTGTTACAAGCATGTTTAAAAATTGATAGATCTTGCTGGACGAAAATGCAACTTGATTATTACTTTACCTTACTGGAACGGAACTGATTTATTCTGGTCTGTCTTAATTTCAATCCTTATAGTATTGAAGCTTTGCACGGCGAGAGGTATGTAGTGTGGCTTTTCAAAAAAATTGGTGACATTTGCACCGTCTTCACCTTTTATGTTTACACATCTCAGTAGTGGCTCATGCGTATCTCCAACAAGTTGTGGTTCGATAATATCTGTATACACGAACATGGTGGAAAAACCACTTGTGATATCAGCCGAGTTAGGTGACTTGTAAGACGGCTTATCATGATCAAACCCAACAATGTAAGCCAGCTCCCCGGACACTTGGAGCAAAATGCTTTTATCACCCATCAGGCGAACGGTTCTACTGGCAGGATTGTATTTAAGTATTGGCTTAGGTGATGACGGGTTGGTATTAATGACATGATTCATTTCCGACAACAATGCTTCTATATTCCTGAAATAACCTTTGTTTAAAGTGTATGTCCATTTTGTTGATCTTGTTTCCTCATTCATTAGTGTAAATTGTGTTGGCTGAGTGATGGAATTGAACGTTTTTGGGTAAGTCAGTTCCACCAATGCCACTTCCCAGTCTCTGGACAGTTCTATTGTCTTGGCTAGCTGAACGGTGAATGATGCTATCATGTTGTTGGGAAAAGTCCTGGCCGATGAATTACTCGGCAGTGTCACATAAAATCCATTTCTGACTGTAGTCATTTTTTTTTTTCTTGCTTTCTTAACTCCTTATGTCTTTCACTTCTGAAGCCTTGACCCAACTATTAAATTTCTTGTCCCAGCCAAGCCATTTTACCAATACATGCTAGTTTCTACCACGCCCACGAGTGGCTACAATTTTCTGGATGAGGTACACCTGGTTAGCATCGGGGTTTATTTTTTGTAACTCTTCTGCATAAAACATCCCTTGAATTTCATCACCTGCGTAATCTTTTAGTTTATAGACAGGTTTGATCCGTTTAAAACAGTTCACGATAATAAATATTTCATCTGTAAACGACTGCTCATACCCGTTTTCGAATACACCTTTTAATTTTGAAACTCGGACATGATCACCTATTTTGAAAGAGCACGGAGTAGAATTTCTTTGCCCTGTCCTGCCATAGACTGTTTTCCAAACACTCAGAGCATTTTCCGGAGTCACATCTACAGATCTTGTTTTAATCGTGGTGTGAAAACTGTGGTTATAACTCTGCAGAAAGTCTGACAGGACATCTATATACCGAAAAGTATTGGCCTATGTAAAAAATTTCCACATTTTGGACTTTAAGGTTCTATTGAACCGTTCTACTATGCTGGCCTTTACAGAGCTGTTTGTGACAAAATGTACAATATTGTTCTGTCTTAGAAGTTTTTGTACAAATGTGTTATGAAATTCTTTGCCTTGGTCTGTCTGTAACTTCTTAGGAACTCGGCCCTGTCTAAAGATCAAACTAAAACCCCGAGAAACTTCTTTCCCTGTCTTGGCCTTTAATGGCAGAGCCCAAGCATATTTTGAGAGCACATCGATACACGTAAGGATAAATTTATGACCATCATTGAATTTTGAGTAATAACACATCTCTACCAAATCTGCTTGCCACTGGTCATCAATCGTTGAAACAATGGTTCTGTTTCTCTTGAACCTGAGCCGTGCTGGTTTGTGCACACTGTAGATATATTGTCCACTCATCCACTCGAATACGTTTTCTCGCTTAACATTATTCCGACGACATGATGCATTTCTCAACAAGCTGTTAACACCACCAAAACTGCCAGGTTCCTTGGGTGTGTAATAGATTCTCTCTAAAGTTTTCTTGTACATCCTCTCGCCGGGGTCTGTCAATCACGCTCTCTGTAGTCTCTGTACACACCCCGGGCGCTGCACGCAGATAGGAGCAGGATGTCTGCTCCGCCCCATTGATGACTTACCTTTTTGACACCTTACAGGCTCCCAAAGAACCGTCTCGGATCACAAAGATGATCAGCCCCAGTTTTAACATCAAGGATAAGATCGGCCGACCATTTTTTCCTTACGCACGACTGACAAAAGGTCCGATACCGGTCAAACAGCGCACCCTGACAACAGGCAGAGATCAGTGCGCGGGGGAAATGCCCATTAACCAGGTAGCAGCCGGTGGGTACCGGAAATGCCAGGGGGGCGGGACATACACCTGTCAAAATCTGATGATTTATAATAGTGACGCTTTATACTACTCATGCGCTCCGCCAGTATACGTGGATGGGAGACCGCCTAGGAACCTCGAGTGCTGTAAGCTTTTTTTCCATTCCAAACGATGTCAACCTTGGCGCCAGTGTATGGCTGGGAAATGCATCTTTATGCTTTCAATTGCAAGTGGGCTCCGCCGATCTTCAGTATTTAAAACGCATGAAGGAGCGCAGTTTTCGCTTACGGCAACACCTATGAGAATTCGGTTGATCTCATCTGACCTCGGAAGTTAAACACGCACTGGCTCTGCCAGTATACGTGGATGGGAGACGGCCTGGGAACCCCGAGTGCTGTAAGCTTATTTCCTTTACAAGCGAAGTCAACCTGGGCTTCAGTATATGGCTGGGATAGACATCTTAATCATTTCCATTGGATGCGCCCCTCAATAGATTCAGTATTTGACCCGCAAGAAGTAGCGCGACTCTCGCTTACTGCCATAGCAGTTTGAAACTGTCCGATCTCATCTGATCTTGGGAGTTTAACACGCATGCGCTCGGCCAGTACTTCGATTGGAGACAGCCTGGGAGACCGAGTGCTGTAAGCTTTTTTTCCTTTACAAGCGAAGTCAACCTGGGCTCCAGTGTATGGCTGGGAAATGCATCTTTATGCTTTCCATTGCAAGCAGGCTTCACCGATCTTCAGTATTTAACCAGCAAGAAGTAGCATGGCTCTCGATTACTGCCATACCAGTGTGCAAGCGTACAATCTTGTCTGATCTCGGAAGTTTAACACGCATGCGCTCTGCCAGTACTTCGATGGGAGACAGCCTGGGATACCGAGTGCTGTAAGCTTTTTTTCTTTTACAAGCGAAGTCAACCTGGGCTTCAGTGTATGGCTCGGAACTGCATCTTTATCCTTTCTATTGGAAGCGCAAACCGATCTTTAGTATTAAAACAGGAAGAAGAAGCGTGGCTCTCGCTTACTGCCATACCAGTGTGAAAGCATCCAATCTCGTCTGACCTCATAGGTTTAACACGCATGCACTCGGCCAGTATAAGTGGATGGGATACCGCCTAGGAACCTCGAGTGCTGTAAGGTTTTTTTCCGTTCCAAGCGACGTCAACCTTGGCGCCAGTGTATGGTTGGGAAATGCATCTTTATGCTTTCAATTGCAAGCGGGCTCCGCCGATCTTCAGTATTTAAAACGCAAGAAGGAGTGCAGGTTTCGCTTACGACAACACCTGTGAGAATTTGGTTGATCTGATCTGTAGTGATGGGCCACTCGATGCTCAGGTTTCGACACTGTTTCGAGAGATCGAGGCTTGCTTCAAATTCGCCCGTCACGTGATTTTGAGCACGCTAGCGTAATGACGTCATTGATATCTGCGCAGTCAGCATTCGGTTTGGTCAGTGACTAGTCTGCTGAAGTGCTTTGGTTCAAAGCGTAAAAGCGGTTGTCTGTGCTACAGTATATTGATGAAATATGCTAACGCGAGTTCATATCCTAGTTGGGGCTCGCATATGTTGAAATAAGGATTTTGTATAAAACAGTTAAGTAGTACTTGTCTGAAAGTTAACAAATATATTTTGGAAATATTATGAACGATTTATATGGAGCACCTTTTTCCTCGGTGTGAAATCGTGTCCACCAAGAATCTGTAATAAATCGATGAGCATATTTTGCGTAAGGTAGCACATATTATAACAATCCAGAATCTATTCTACACCATGTCGATCATATCACAGAGGCTAAGAAATGCTTCACTAAAGGCGACATGGTCATTACACCAGTATATGCGCAAGACATTCCTCATTAAACGTTTTTACTATTCAGTGATTCCCAGATCTGTTGCTGATTTGTATTATTGATTTCAAAAAAGCAATGTGAGTAAAAGCGTGTTCTGCATAACTAATCACAACTGTCTTTAAAACAGAATCAGCGCCATCAACAGTTTCTTCTGCAATTTTAGGAAAGCCTCGGGATTTCTGCGTTAATGAGACAAAAAAGTTGTAGAGAAACTTTGCGAATTCATCCAGAGGTGAACGTAAAGATCACTCAAGTACTGAGAAGAAGGAGCAGCTGGATAAGCACATCTGGAGCCAAACTTTCAAAAAAGCATTTGACTTTGTCAGCAACATCCTTTACTTGTGAATTCATCTTATCAAATGCTGCGCCAGGAGGGGGGGGGGATGGTAAATAAGTAATCTTCTGAAGTGCAGCACAACAGAGTAAATAAATGACGTAAATAGAATTACTGAAAGACTAAGTTTTTGTCGTTTCGGGATTCTTAAACCATCTTCCAGTTACACAATCCCCCGCAGTCAATGTCACATTCAAAGTTCCCTGCTCCTTAACCTGTCTTGTTACCCAAAGCATCAACACTCAGTTTCATTCAAGGCTTTACCGTCCTTCCTTTCATAGACATAAAATAAAACACATATCCACTACATGTCCAATAATAATAGTAAACTTGCAGGAACGAGAAAAAGCACAAGATGGGAATATTTATGACAAGAGCCTGGGCATCAGGATGAGAATGTGCCTTGTCACCCATTACGTGAGCTCGTCTACCATCCCTCGGTTACACTGGCACACGTTACACTCGGGGGCAAATGCAATGGAGAATACCGACAATGTACACCTTCAGAAGTGGAATAAATCGACTGTATAAGTAGAACATTTCAGATAATCTATGAATTTTGTTAATCATAAACAATGCAACATAACTATTATATGTGTTGTTACTTTTTACTTATACTCACCAAACGTTACATATCTACGAAATGAACATGGGTAATATGTTTATAATCATTTTCACTAAAATACACTGTCAAAATATATTACTGAGCAAATTGAGACAGATTGGCCTTTAGGAAATATAAAAAAGCGTGTGCGCTGTCATTTAGGACAGAATGCATTGTTAACGTGACGCACTCTCTACTGACACGATGTCACGAAAAAAAAAAAAAAAGCGCAGTCCATGCAAACTCAAATCCTCCTTGATGTTTGACCTTATG
>JANRMT010000055.1:0-11182 GCA_026402145.1 Polypterus bichir lapradei | reverse complement strand
CCTTCACTCAAGCCCTTTAGCTGCCTCCCATGCGCACGTGTGTGACAGTCTTTATAAAAACTTAATCTGAAATATCAAACTGGCTGAGTGGTGTGTTTTTTTTTTTTTGTTTTTTTTTTTTTTGTAGGATGTGCACCACATCGACTTTGCATTGTCCAGATTTGTTTTCCATAGTGACACATTTCTTTATGTTCTACAAAGATGGGACTATTATAAAATTCAACCCAGGAGTTATTTTAATAAAACTCGTGCAAAATTGATGATAAAGGAAACTATAATGAATTGCCATGGGGTTATTTCAATTAAGCACCATGGTATTGTATTATACTATATGTAAACGTTACAGTACTTTAGTGCAAATTTAAGAGCATTTCATATTTGACTATTTACAGTGTAATGTCTTGTGGCTACAGTATTACTGTTTTTACTAGCAATTCTTCTAGTTATTGCAAAATTTAGAGTGATAGTGATGCACCAATCGCATTTCCACGAGGTGTAGTCTAGTTTGAGTTTAATTCAAATACTAATATATGCATGGTTTTACATTGGAATTAAAATATGAATGTACATTGTGCGGATTAAATTTCCGATTAGGAGTCTAACACTATCCAGGGCAGGCTCCTGTCTTCAGGTTTTCAAGGAGCATTGTCGCATAATCAGAACAATCTCTATCAAACGCATCAGGCAGCGGAAATCTGCAATCCCCAACAGATGCTGACCAGGTTTGTTATCGAACACGAGAGCTGGTGCTGTGCGACTGGCACAATTGTTCAAGCCACCGTTACACATACGTTAGACGCCTGCACTGATTACCGTTGTTTAGAAGTAAATGTATATAGTCAACGTTGACCCGATTACTGCAGCATATTTGCTTGCTAAGCATATGCCGAGTTACAATGTTTGACATTTATTGCCAGTTACAATTTTGACTTCAAAGATATCTATCACAACTTCAGACATTCAGGTTTTATCCGCAATGCTCTGATAAGACTTTGAATTGTTAAATGTGCTGTTAATACAAACGGCCAGCAGCGGTCACTAGAGAGGTGAGTGCCAAATGCTTCGAAGCTTCGGTACGATTTCTGACACTATTGCTTCAAACGTTTTGATGCTTCGTGAGGCTTCACTCCGCCCATCACTAGCGTCCAATATCATCTGATCTGGGAAGTTAAGTACTGCCAGTACTTCGATGGGAGACAGCCTGGGAGACCAAGTGCTGAAAGCTTTTTTTCCTTTACAAGCGAAGTCAACCTGTACTTCAGTGTACGGCTGGGAAACACATCTTAATCATTTCCATTGGAAGGGCCCCCCAATAGATTCATTATGTGACCAGGAAGAAGAAGCGCGGCTCTCGATTACTGCCATACCAGTGTGAAAGCGTCCGATCTGATCTCGGAAGTTAAGAACGCATGCGCTCTGCCAGTACTTCGATGGGAGACAGCCTGGGAGATCGAGTGCTGTAAGATTTTTTTCCTTTACAAGCGAAGTCAATCTGGGCGCCAGTGTATGGCTGGGAAATGCATCTTTATGCTTTCCATTGCAAGCAGGCTTCACCGATCTTCAGTATTTAACCAGCAAGAAGTAGCATGGCTCCAGATTACTGCCATACTAGTGTGAAAGCGTCCAATCTCGTCTGATCTCGGAAGTTTAACACGCATGCGCCCGGCCAGTACACGTTGATGGGAGATCACCTGGGAACCTCGGGAGCTGTAAGCTTTTCTTCCATAACAAGCGAAGTTAACCTGGGCACCAGTGTATGCCTGGGAAATGCATCTTTATGCTTTCCATTACAAGCGTGCTCCCCCGATCTTCAGTATTTAACCAGCAAGAAGTAGCGTGGCTCTCGATTACTGCCATACCAGTGTGAAAGCGTCCGATCTGATCTTGGAAGTTAAGAACTCATGCGCTCTGCCAGTACTTCGATGGGAGACAGCCTGGGAGACCGAGTGCTGTAAGCTTTTTGTCCTTTACAAGCGAAGAGAACCTGGGCTTCAGTGTATGGCTGGGAAACACATCTTAATCGTTTCCATTGGAAGCGCCCCTCAATAGATTCATTATTTGACCCGCAAGAAGTATCGCAGCTATCGATTACTGCCGAACCAGCGTGAAAGCGTCCGATCTCATCTGATCTCGGAAGTTAAGCACGCATGCGCTCTGCCAGTACTTCGATGGGAGACAGCCTGGGAGACTGAGTGCTGTAAGCTTTTTTTCATTTACAAGCGAAGTCAACCTGGGCGCCAGTGTATGGCTGGGTAATGAATCTTTATGCTTTCCATTGCAAGCAGGCTTCACCGATCTTCAGTAGTTAACTAGCAAGAAGTAGCATGGCTCTCGATTACTGCCATACCAGTGTGAAAGCGTCCGATGTCATCTGATCTCGGAAGTTAAGCAAGCATGCGCTCTGCCAGTACTTCGATGGGAGACAGCCTGGGAGACCGAGTGCTGTAAGCTTTTTTTCCTTTACAAGCAAAGACAACCTGGGCTTCAGTGTATGGCTGGGAAACACATCTTAATTGTTTCCATTGGAAGCGCCCCTCAATAGATTCATTATTTGACTCGCAAGAAGTAGGGCGGCTCTCGATTACTGCCACACCAGTCTGAAAGCGTCCAATCTCGTCTGATCTCGGAAGTTAAGCACGCATGTGCTCTGCCAGTACTTCGATTGGAGACAGCCTGGGAGACCGAGTGCTGTAAGCTTTTTTCCTTTACAAGCAAAGACAACCTGGGCTTCAGTATATGGCTGGGAAACACATCTTAATCATTTACATTGGAAGCGCCCCTCAATAGATTCATTATTTGACCCGCAAGAAGTCGGGTCATACCAGTGTGAAAGCGTCCAATCTCGTCTGATCTCATAGGTTTAACACGTATGCGATTGGCCAGTATACGTGGATGGGAGACCGCCTAGGATCCTCGAGTGCTGTATGCTTTTTTTCCATTCCAAGCGATGTCAACCTTAGCGCCAGGTAAAGGCTGGGAAATGCATCTTTATGCTTTGAACTGCAAGCGGGCTCCGCCGATCTTCAGTATTTAAAATGCATGAAGGAGCGCAGGTTTCGCTTACGGCAACACCTGTGAGAATTCGGTTGATCTCATCTGAACTCCGAAGTTAAATACGCACTGGCTCTGCCAATATACGTGGATGGGCGATGGTCTGGGAACCCCGAGTGCTATAAGCTTATTTCCTTTACACTGTAAAAAATTATTTTTACTTTTTGTTGTCATAACTCTTAATTATTTGTCAAGTCAATCTAGAATCACCAATGCTGTTAAGATGACCTAAAAATGCGTGTTTTTGTCTTTGAAACTTGCATTACTTTTTAATTAATTGAAACAATTTATTATTTTATGTTGGTTCCACAATAGGCATTCGTTAATTGTGCGTTTGCATCATCACGTTGCCGCATGCGCAGCTGGAATGCTAAAAAACATTTCACGTTTAAGGAGGAGGCGCCATTTTATTTCGAAGTCAAACCTGTAAGTTCTGTATACTGGTTTAATAGTAAGTAGAATGTCGTATTTATCATTTGTGGAACAGTTTCAGTTTTTATTTCATAGTGAAGAAAATGAAAAATGCGGCTATCTTTATAATTATTAACACTAGAACTGCCAAGCGCTTTTTTTCCAGCATGGAGTCGCGGGGCAGAGAACTACTTCAGTATTCATTAGTTAAATGCCAACACATTTATTTCAGCTGGGCTCATAAAAGAATACACAGTAAAGTAGAAACTTATTTTTATTGTGACATGTTGCATAACTTTTGTGTGTCTGCACGTGTGCATTTTTAAATTTTGCACTGTATCATTTTACCGGGAAAGAGAACGAGCAGATTTCCCAAGTTGAGTTTAGGCACGGATAAAACCATTTCAGTATTTATTTGTAAAAAACAAAATTACAGTTTTCAATCATCTGGAAGCATGTAATATTAAGTCAAAGCAATACGTTTCTTGAAAGTGAATCGTTCATAAAATTACAGCATTAATATTTAATGGATTATATCGCCAAATGTTAGGCAGCATGATGTTCCAGGTATCGTGCTCTATACATAAGCAGCTCGTAATAATTTTTGCGGCTGGCGTGCACTGGATTCAATGTTACTTTGCTACTTGTGTTTTCTGCTCTGCCTTTACACGTTATTAGTGTCTCGCAGCTCCCGTCTCATTTTGTTTTCTATTCAGTGCGGGGAAGTCGCTATATCTTTAGGGCAAATAACTTACTTGCCATGCTACGTCAGTCCTTGAAGTTGAACAATTTAGTGGCATTGCATCCTAACGTGTCGGCTTCTTCTTCCTCTACACACCTAACGTGATGTGTTATGCACTTTACACAATTTTGGGATAGGGAGTTCAGAGTGCGTGCGGATACACATTAACTATGTCGGTTTCTCCAATGGAAGTGCGATAGTTCATCCAAAGTGGAACAGCACCTGTGTCAGTCCACTTCTGGCGATATTCAGAGTGATGTGATAATACTGTCACCAGTGACTTGTTTCAAATTGCCCGTGAAAGGCTCACACGAAGTTGCACGGTCTTTCTTTTCTTTGCAATCGAGTGTGATCTTGCTCAAAATAGGGGATAGTATTACCAGGGGCGGCCTTAGGCATGTGCAAACTATGCACCTGCACAGGGCCGCCACGCCAATATATATTGAATATAAAACAGAAAAAGAAAATAACGACACAGCTAAAAACGCAGCGACAAATCCCGACAAAAGTTAAACGCTTGTTGTTTGAGAGGCGGAGTTTCGTCATCAGGAGGACGGACTTAGATGCTGTCTTCCGCTGAGCGAAGTACTGTGGGTAGCAGGAAGAAAGAGAAAGCATGGTTGTTTTCACTGTCTAACTATTTGTACTTCACAAAGTTGGAGAGTTCCTTAGAAATAGTGTGCGTCAAGTGAAGCAGCGTAAGTTCTGTTCGTTTGTTTTTTGTTTGTGTTATAATAGTTACGCTTGTACAGTGGAACCTCGGTTTGCGAGTAACTTGGTTTACGAGTGTTTTGCAAGACGAGCTAAAATATTTTAGCACGCGTGTGTGTCTCTGCTACAGTGCTGGGAGACTGCGATTGCTTGGAGATGCTCTGCGTGTGTCATCCCGTTGGGTGGAATCCCACAAGAGTTTAGAAACTCACTCACACCAGCCATGATTCTTTTCAAAGGTAAAGTGCAAGTTAATTTGTTTTATGTATTTTTACTTTTTATTTTGTATTAATCATTTTTATATGAATAGGTTTGGGTTGTGGAACGAATCATCTGAATTTCCATAAGATTTGCAAAATGATTTTTCTTTATGTGTAATTTGAGAACTAAGAATAGAGCTACTTTATTTTTTATTGTAGACCACACACACCCTCACTGTCATATGTACAGCTATATCTACAAATTAAAGGTTTGGATTTGAAATCTACCTTCCAAGTGTTTTTATGGTCACTCTACTGCGAATGCCAACTATCCCCGTACAACCAGAAGAAATCCGTTAGTTGTTTCTCTATTTCACTTGTGTCATGAGCACGAGGCGGCTATGCAGTGTTCGGAACGGATGTGGCCATCCGCCGTGCATAAGATACCATATTGACATTGGCCGGCGAAGGAGCCACCGATTCTTTCTCTGCCTAGAGCCGCCCCTGTTATTACTTACATTAGCCGCTTTCCAAAGTTTGTTTCCAGACTTTGTTGGGCTTATTTGACTTTCACTGCGCCAAACGGCTTCAGAATTTCCTCTAGTAGAATTTCTTATCAACAGTTATGTCTGTTCATGCTTATAACTCATTTCTGTATAAAATGTGTCCAATGGCTGGATCCATTATGTGGCACTCTGCATGTTCTCGTGATGGGAGTTTCATGTTATAAACTGAATTCCAGTTTTAAAAAGTAAATAACATTAGTATGTTAAAGTTGTTTACATCTAAAAAATACAAATCGCTGAAATTCAAAGTGGCTTTTTTCTTGACTTCATCTTTGCAGACTTAGAAGTAATTTATTTTCAATTAATCGTTTGAGCTCATTCACTCTGTGCTGATAAGATTTCTGAACATTGTATGAAACATTAGGACACACAGTATTTGTCATTTAGAGACCACTAGGAGTTCCATATGTAGGATAAAGTGAATATATTGAAATTACCTATTTTATTGCATTTGCTCTACCTCAAATAAGGATTTAGTTTGAGTTTGCTTCTGCAAGGAAACTTCCCTTTTAGACTATTTTAGAACAAAGTAACAAACATTATTTGTTTTTAAATTCAGTATTTCTAGTCCAGGTTAGGTTATGATTGCCATTTAGTGTATAGCCGTAAAATGTTACAGGAACATTTTAAAAAGTAAATCCATTGGTATTCTGTAACTTGTTTGATATCTGTTTGAATAGATTTAAAGCAGCTTTTGTTGCACATTAAGTTGCGCTAATGTTTGTTTGTTTTTGTTTTTTTTGTCTCTCCAGAAACTTCACATTGCACTGGATCAGATGGACTGGGTGCCTTATGTTTTGGACCTGTAAGTTCTGCACGTTTTCTTCAGGAAATCAGCGTATAATAATAAGACATTATAAAGTGAAGCATGGACATTATGGGCGTTCTTGTCATTTGCCATGTATATTCATAGACTGTCCCTGTACATTCAGAACTCAAGTTGCTTTAAAAAGACATCTTGGGTCACAACATGAGAGATGTTTATACTGTAAGCCAGTACACACACAGTTGCTGTGTAGTTTGTGCACCTTGCAACTTGACCAAGTACTTTGTTCACTTAGGAAGGCACACCAAAAACAAAGAAAGTGTGTTCTGCCCCTTTAAACACTGTTCCTTATAGTCAGATGTGTATAACACTTTTAAAGCTCACAGGAGCAGATATCATCGGGCCTCTAGTACAGAGGATTTAAGAACTGAATTTGTACGTTATGGGCATGAGGATATTAGTGTAGTTGTAGAACCTGAACACACCACAATCGATCTTGATAGACCAGTTGTTGAAGAGAATGAACTCCAGGAAGATGTTAAGGAAGACTCAATAAGGCGCAGTCTTGCTTCCTTGTTTTTACGAATGCAAACAGTTCTGCATGTTTCTAAGTCAGCAATTCAAGAGATAGGGGAAGATCTTTATCAAATTAGCCTTTTAGCTCAAGATTCTATCCATAGGTCAATTACAAATGTATTGCAACAACATAAATGTAACCTTGATAGCTCTGTACTGACTTTGGTGTCTGAGATTATTCAGAAAACGAATCCATTAAGTGCACTTTCAAAAGGTGGTCCTCTAAGCACAACTCATAAAAGGTCCACTTTCTATAAAGAAAATTTCACAATCATTGAACCTGTTGAGTTCATCCTAGATGCTGATAGAAAGAGAAACTTTGTTTATGTGCCAGTATTAAATGTTCTCACAGAGTTACTAAATCGAAATGAAGTCCTTGATAAAGTTCTGACTGAAAGTATTTCAAGCACACCAGCTGGTCATTATAGATCCTTCCATGACAGTACGATTTGGAAAGAAAACAAACTCCTTGCTGGAGATGAATTTCACATTGCTTTGGGATTTTATATTGATGATTTTGAAATATGCAACCCTTTAGGTACTTCCAAAAAAAAAAAAAAACACAAGATTTGTAGTGTCTATTGGGTGCTTGCTAATTTGCCTGTTAAATACAGAGCATCCCTGTCTATCTATCTTGCAACCCTGTGTTACAGTAGTGATATCAAAGCTTTTGGGTATGGTAGAGTTTTAAGCCCTCTTATTAAAGATATTGAACTGCTTGAAAATCAGGGTGTTTTTGTTCAGAGACTGGGTGCAAGTGTTACTGGAACCATACTTTATTTATCCTCTGATAACTTGGGTGCACACTCTTTAGCTGGGTTTCAGGAAAGTTTCAATACAGACAAGTTCTGTAGGTTTTGTTTAGCAAGTCGGGTGGACATACAAGCTTGTGAAGTAAGAAGTGGACTATTTCCCCTCAGAACCCAACAGTCTCTTGATAAATGTGTATCTGAACTACAGCATAATGAAAGTTTGAAAAGTTTTGATGGTGTAAAGAGGGAATGTGTGTTGAACAGATTGTCTCATTTTCAGACATCGCAAGGATTCCCTCCAGACTTTTTGCATGATCTCTTAGAGGGCATAGTTCCAGTTGAGCTAAGTTTTTGTTTAAATGATTTAGTTTCTAGCAAGTTCTTTACATTAGATGACTTGAACAGTGTGATTCAGACATTTCCTTACAAATTTGCTGATAGTGTTAACCGACCTCAGAAAATACCAAAAACATTTAATGTCAGTAGAACTATTGGGGTCAATGGCCATGAAAACTGGACACTTCTGCGTTTGCTCCCCCTAATGATTGGTCATTTAGTGCCTGAAAATAACAAGACATGGGGAATACTTATGGAATTAAAAGACATTGTTGAAATTTTGTCTAGTTCTAAATTTACAAATGAATCTCTGTGCTACCTTGAAACTAAAATATCAGACCACAGACATCTGCTTCAAGAGGTATTTCCAGAGTTAAAGTTGCGGCCCAAGCACCATTATTTAGACCATTACCCACATCTTATTCGGCACTTTGGTCCCTTACTGGAGTTTTGGACAATCCGCTTTGAAGGCAAGCACAGTTTTTTTTTAAAAGGTTGTGAGAGAAGTGAACAATTTCAGAAACATACTGCTCACTCTGTCCACATATCATCAGCTCCTCTTTGCTTACCATCTTGAAATGCCAAGTATCTTTAAGCCAGCCTTGGAGGTGGTGAATTTCTCAAGTGTTTCTCTAAATATTCTAGAGATCTCCACAAAAACAGCAATTCAGAGTAAATTTAAGAATGTGGAGTCTGTTGGTCTAACCTCTGCTGTATCCTTACATGGCACAAAGTACTCTGAGGGTATGTTTGTGTCTTTTGGCCACAAAAGTGGGCTGCCTAACTTTGGAAAAATAGTTAAAGTGCTAATTATTTTTCAGAAGGCTTCATTCATTGTTGAACCTTATAAGGCATGGTATGTGGAACACCTCAGATGTTTTGAATTATGCAAAGGAAAGTTCTCTGATATTATTATTGTAGATCCACAGGACCTGAATGACTACAGCCCACTTTCATCATACACCATCCAAGGAAAAAAATTCATCTCTCCAAAGGCATTTCTGGTCCACTGGGACACAGCACAATAGTTACAGTAAGCGATGGATATTGTTAAACTTTGATCATGTTATGACCAAAAAAGAAAAAAAAAAAAATCTTCTCCCTGTTTCACTTATTTTTTTTTTTAATAAAATATCAGCTAACCACTATGTGGTGTTTGTTTAATCTTTAGATTTGTGTGTAGTGTCATTGAATGAATATGTTAATATCTATACAGTAACTTGTCTCTTTTCTCTTTACAGTTTCTTCAGAAGCCATGTTGTTCCGAGTCATCATTGCCCCTGATGACATTAGAAGAGTTTCACTTGAAAGCCTTCCATACACAGTAGATGAGCTGGTCGCCATATTGCGCAAAGAGCTGAGGTTGGAAGGTGTTTTGGTCCTGCAATTTGAAGACCCAGATTTCCAAAATGAACTGTGTAACTTAACCAACATATCTGACCTGCCTGAAGGGAGGGCAACGCTGAAGATAATACAGAAGACCACTCCTCTGTCTTCAGTTGACTGCTATCTCTCTGACTCATCTTTAGACACTGCCAGCTTACGCACCTCTTCAGAAGACTCACCTTGCAGTCATCTTCGAGAGTGGCCAGATACATTTGTCATTCCAACTTTCTCCTCTGACGTTAAACTCAAACTCAAGCAAGGGAATGAATCTTATTTAAATAACGGCTCCCTTTTAAATGTATCAAAAGACATGAAAACTGACATTCTAGACATGCTGGCAGAATTTATGTATGCCATCAAGGCATATCCAAGTGGAGAGCAATATAATGCTGTTGCAAAAGCCCTGGTAGAGAAGCATCCATGTTTGAAAGAGCCTGGGACATCATGTGGATGGTATGGTTGGAAATTCAGCCTGAAATTTAAAATGGGAAATTTCAGGCAGAAATTACGCATTGCTGGATGTTCAGACCTCACTGTTAACAGGCAGAAAAGGTCAACATTGGGGGAAACAACTCGAATGGTGAAGAAGCCTAAGAAATCAGAGGTGAATTTTCTGCCTGACTGTCCACGGGGGGAAAAATTTTAACAGTCTTGAAACAGAAAGAAGTACATTGGAGTTTGAAATGAAGAAAAGAGTGGTGGACTGGAAGCAAGTTGATGCCCTTATGGACGGTACATTTTCTTTGAGGAGAAAGGAAGTGATTGAGGAGGAGCACTTGGTGAAAGAAGTGATGATCAGGTGGCCTGCTTTGTTTACGGAAAGACAGGTTAGTATCCTCTTTGTGAAACTTGGTTTTGTCAACAGTTTACTGCACTGCAATATAAATGATTAAGATTGTTAAACTACCTGCCAATCTCAAAACAAACTGATTTGATCTTTTTCTGTATCTTTTCAGTACAAGACTAATGTATATTCATATTGTATGTTTCTGTTTGATCAGATTGCAGCAGAATTTCGACGAATAGTATCTGCAGACCTTAAGAAAACCTTTTTTGATGGCCTTGACAAATATCTGCCAGGATTGCTGAGGCTGTATCGTGCAAGAGACTCGGGAATTGAAGAACTCAGAAGCCTTGTCCAGTCTGTTGATGTTGATGTAAGCATTTATAATATTTTACTTTGGTTCTGGTATTTGTACTTAGATTTCAAAGCTCAATTTATTACTGAATGCAGTTTAGGAAAAAAAAATCACAATTGATGACATTTGTTACTTTGATAAATGAAGTCCAGAGTGTCAACCAATAAACAATCTGATAAATTTGTTTTTCTGAAATGGGTACCACTCAAATTAATTGTGATCACTAGATGATCAGAATGTTCAGATCAGTGTCTTTGTTGCAGAACTCAAACCAGCGTAAGAGAGCCGTTGTCCTCCTTGGCCTTCCTTATTTCCTCAGAGAGAAGTCTGCCAAGCTTGTCAAGATCTGTGAGGTACATGGGCATATCCTCCTTGCTGTCTGCTTTATCCATTGTTAAATGTGTCACATGTATATGGTGTCTGTGCTCAGCTTTGATTGTTTTTATGAGGGAACTGTTGGTGAACATTTTCTTCTTTGGTATGACACAGTTTGGTAGATCAGGTTAGACAGTGTTTTATCACTGAATCTGGAAGCAGCTCATTGGG
>JANRMT010000052.1:0-13944 GCA_026402145.1 Polypterus bichir lapradei | reverse complement strand
ACAACATTTACTACGGGCACTAGATTATTGTGGTTCAGGCTCTGAGCCCCGCTTAGATGATTGGCTTTCTGATTTATTTAGCCGTCATCCTCTGGGTCAGGATAGTTGTACCTGACCTTTAGCTACTAAATCTCTGCCTGGCTTTAGACCACAAGTCTAGGACTGTGTCTTTGCTAATTATTTCCTTTCATTCCTGGTGCAAACTTTCTCCAGTAATCCTCGTTAAGGCAGCTTGCCTATCTGTTTACAACACTTTCAAGGTCATGTTTCAAATGGAAACCGCATTCAAAATATGCATTAATGTTCAGTTGGGAAGAAACAACGGATTTTAACATTTTGGCAAGAAGGGGAAGATTAGAAACAGAAGGAAAAATTGATAAAATGACTGGGATTGCCATCACCTTTTAAACAACTCTGGGGACAGCAGTAAGTTTATGACAGTCAGGGACACACCAGAAAGAAGGAAAAAGAATAAATTACAGCAGTCAAAAGAGGAATGAGAAGGACTGGACAAGCTTTAACAAGACAGAGCGAATAGGGCAGAGAAGACATGAATCAGGTTTACAGATCATCTCTGATGTGGAGAGAACTCTAAAAACAAATAAATATCTAGTCAATCACCAAGAGGATTTAAGAATTCCCTTGACCACTCATAAAATTAGAAGAATAATAAGCAGATGTAGCAACTGATACTGCATATTTATATGTAATATCTGTAAATATGATAAGATGGCCGTGTGCTCAAAGAATACGCCAGTCCAATGGCTGGTGTCTTCACAGACATCTTCAACACATCTCTGAGCCAGTCGTCAGTCCCAGCATGCTTCAAGTAGACCACCATCTAACCAGTGCCAAAGAAGTCACCAGCGACATGCTTGAATGACTACCGACCAGTTGCACTCACGCCAATCATCATGAACTGCTTCAAAAAGGTTACTCATGTCACACATAAAGACGAAACTCCCTGCCTCCCTTGACCCTCTTCAGTTTGCATACCACTCAAACAGGTCAACTGAGGATGCCATATGCTCTGCCCTTCACCTCTCCTTGACACATCTGCATTAAAAGACACATACGTCACGATGCCATTCATAGACTTTAGCTCCACCTTCAACACAATTATCCCTCAAAAGCTGTTCGTAAAACTGAGCAGGTTGGGCCTGAACACCACCCTCTGCAATTGGATCCTGGACTCCTTGAGTGAGAGTCCCCAGTCAGTTCAGATGGGCTGCAACACTTCCAGCATCATCACACTCAGCACTGGACCGCCACAGGGCTGTGTGCTTAGTCCACTGTTCTTCACCCTGCTGTCTCACGACTGCACAGCCACGCACAACACCAACCACATCATCAAGTGTGCGGATGATAAGACGGTGCTGGGGCTGATAAGCAGAGATGATGAAACAGCATACAGAGATGAGGTGGAACGGCTGTCTACATGGTGTGAAGACAACAATCTATCTCTCATTGTCGACAAGACAAAAAGAGACAATTGTGAACTTCATAAAAAGCACATCCTGCCCACATCCCACTCAGCATCAATGGTTTAGATGTGGAGACTGTTAGGAGTACCAAGTTCCTCAGTGTGCACATAACTTACGTGGCCGCATAACACCTCATCACTAATCAAGGAAGCCCAGCAGAGACTACACTTCCTGAGGTGGCAGAAGTGAGCAAGTCTGCCCCCTTCTATCCTCACCATGTCCTACAGAGGCGCCATTGAGAGTGTTCTGACCAGCTGCATCACTGACCGGTATGGCAACTGCAACATATTTGACCGCAAGCGCCTGCAAAGGATAGTGAAGACAGCAGAGAACATTATTGGGGTGCCTCTCCCTTGACTACAGGACATATTTTACAAATGCACTGTCCGCAAGGCCTGCAGCATTGTGTAGGACCTCTTAAACCCCTCACATGGACTTTTCACACTTCTGCCATCCAAGAGAAGAAGATACTGCAGCATCAGAGCCAGATCTGCCAGGCTGCAGGAGAGTTTTTACCCCCAAGCTGTCAGACTCCTTAACACCATGCTGCCCCCTGGGATCTTCCACACGGCCTCAGCCACCTCTAAAAACAGAACTTTTATACATGACAGCCACTTTCCAGCAAAGACGAGTTTGGATAGAGAAAAGAACTGAAAATCTCATACTGACCTTGAAGGATTTTGCACCTGTCATTGTTTACACGTCTTAAATAACTATTATCATACACTGATCATTTCTGTATTATCAATATCTATTATTTATTATATTGCATATTTATTGACTGTATGTATCTAGATTGCATAATACCATACATTGCATTAATCTTGTCTTTGCACAATGTCTTGTGTTTTAATTTTAATTCTATTTTTAATTTAAATTTTAATTTTTTATTTGCACTTCATGCTGTTACACTGTGGACCCTGAGCTTTGCAATTTCGTCTTGAGATGACAATAAAGTTCGCTTTAACTTTGACTTGACTTTGAGATGACACCCTGTGTCAGGCAGCAGAACTGGGATCCTTACCCAGCAGGTATGCCAACAGTATGGAAGGACAAGGGAAGACAATGTATTTGGGACACAAGGTGGCAGCTTATCCTGGTTTAAGATTCCCACTCGAGGCATCCTGGGTGCTGTAGTCCCAGGTGGCAGCACAATGCCTACTTTATGTGAACTTGTGATTGGCCCACAAGTGAGAAGGGTCCGGCTGCAGGTCGCAGATTTGGCCTTCCACGCCTCCTGCCTTCCACAGTCCGCCCCACAACCGCCCACAGTCCGTAGAAAGAGAAGGAGAAGAGCTGCTGTATAGATTTTCCAATACGAAAAAGGAGCTGAAAACGTTTTCCGATACGGAACAATGGCACAGCAGAACCAGGTATGGACTCACAGAATAAAAAGCTCAGTATATTTAAAGAAACTTTAGATTCATTAGACAAAACTAATGAGATGTACGATTATATATTGTATAGCGAGTCCAAGTGTTCTCTGTTTATTGTCATTACTGACATATCCTATTGTAAAGCATATTGTTTTAATTATTTTTAACCTCTTGTATTATTTCTTTTTAATATTTGCTATATTATTTAAATTTATTTTAATGTTTTCACTTATTTATGAGATGTTATGTAGAGAATCTGCAATGTTAGTGTACAATATGAAAGGTATTTATGTTTATCATCGTCATTAACATGTGTTAAATATCTTATTAACTTGATTTTTCTGTAGCTAAGTTAGCTTATTTATAAAAACACGTTAGCACTTTCTGCCAAATTAGTATTCCATATTATTTTTGTCTTGATTTCCACAGTCACATTTCTCCATAAAGGCAGAGAATATAAAAACAACTTTGATTACATTGATTAAATATCCAAATGAATCCAAGTGTCCTCTTTGTAAAAAGCACAGAGACTACAGCATCCTGCTGCCTGCCGTCAGAGTCATGAAGACCACAGTGTCAAGTATGCAGGTAGTGTGTGTATGCCAGGAGTGTGTGCTTACAAACAATACTGACGTTTAGATTTCTGAACTGGAACTTTTTAAAATACAGATTAAAAAGCTGAGCATTATCTGTTGTTTGGCAGGTTTTACTATTTACAGATGTAACACAGGGTGTGTAACAAGTGGGCAGTTCTATTGTTGTTTTTGTTTAAAAGGCATTGTCAACAGTTTACTGTATGCCAGTATTTAATATTTTTGTTTGATTTATTTTTTTTACCCCTTCTATTAGGGGCTCCCTAGTGTGTGCTTGGGGTGTGTGTGTGTGTGCCCTGCGGTGGGCTGGCGTCCTGCCCAGGGTTTGTTTTCTGCCTTGAGCCCTGTGTTGGCTGACCCTGTAGTTAGGATATAGAGGGTTGGATAATGGATGGATGGATGTATGTATGTATTAGGGCCTTCCAAGTCAGACGAATAGCCAATACTGTGGAATTTCCATGTTGATGGTATGACCATTTCATATTGTAACTATCATTATTGTATGTCTGTATTTAATGTTGTGTCCAGGTTTCCAAAGGACCATTTTGTGGTGTCTCTGTATTTCATCCTCGAGGCCCCCTTCAATTTTAATGAGGTGTGTCTCAACTTTAGTCCTCTCTTCTTTCATTGCATTATTTGTAAAGGGAGGATTACATCCGGTTGCTGGTTTTCAGTTTTGTCACCTTCTACAATTTGTGCTGGATATTTGTGTTATGTTTAATTTATTATATTTGATTTTTTTTATTTCACCATACTGTCCATATTGGTTTTGAAGTTCCAGAAACGCCTACCTTTCAAAATCTAGATATTTTAAATGTATGTTTATAATGGTTTGCATAAATATTTTTGTAACATTAAACTCCTTTTAACAATGTGACTCTGCTCAGTTCTCTTTAGAATGACATGCCAGCTTTGAGGAAGTGCTGGTGTAGAATGTTACTTGAGAACTTCAGCACCAAGGGGTAAAAAATTTAAATTTCCTTTAATAACTTTTATTCACTTCTGCGGTAATGTGGCAAATAAACTTAGCCAGATTTTAAATCAAAGACAAATAGTCAAAATGTTTAGCAATATAAACTTAGTGCTTCTCTTTGAAATCACTTAAGTAACTGCTCACATCGGACTGAGCGAGTAAACGCCCTTCTAAATGAAGGCCAAGGACCAAACAAAAAATTAGAAGGTACAGAAATAATGGACAGCCAGGACAGGGTCATTTACTGTATTGTGCTTATTCTTTTGGTTCTTTTTCTCTTAACATTTCCTTAGGTAAAAATTATTTTCTCTGTTTTCAGGTTTAGACTATATTGAGCCATTAATGAGAAGACAGAGTAAAGACTTGGCACTACATCTTAAATGAAAAAAAAAAGAAAAAAAAAGTCTTGCTATTCTGTTCCACAGCACTGCGTTCCGCAGGTTTCAGGTCTTTTCTTTTAGAAGAAACGTCAGCCACCCTTCACCATCCAGCACAGGGCACTGATGAGCAGGTACAGACACATCACTTTATAAACTTCCATAGGAAAGATGAATTACATGTTGTTGATGCTGGCTTACAATGCCTATGGTGCAGTGAATCTAATGTATAAAAAGACTTCATGCTTGTCTCAGATGCCGACTGTTAATTGTTAACCCGTAGAAGTCAAAGCCCAAAAGACTAAAAGCCTGTTTTAGATCTTCTGACAAACTGGAGTGCTAGTACAACTCTTAAAGGCCTTAAAACATTTGAAATACATTACGTGCTGTGTTAATAATAGTGTATGGTAAGAAACATTGAAGACTTGTAGAGTCTGTGATTGAAAGCAGTAATGTTAATAATGTATAACAAATTAAATATACCATACAAGAAATGTAAGGAAAGTAAAAAAAAAAAAAAATAATGTAATTGTGGAGAAAAAGGCTATAAGCTTTATGATGACCATTTAAAGAATTTTCTCTGTTTTTTTTCTTTTTTTTTTTTTTTAAATAAAACGTATTACAGCAACACAGAATCCTTCAGCATCTTACCGAGGCAGAGAAGTGGTGTGCTGAGAACATTTCTGTGTTCAGGGGCACTTCTCACTCCCTTCATTACTGTCAATGGACAAAGACGACATTGAGGAGGCCCTTCAGAAATTTGATTTCTATCTGAATTTCCAGAAGAGGAGAGGGAATATGTCCTTAGACCCTTCATCATCCTTTATTTCACATATGGAAGACATGCATCTGTTTTTAGATAACGTAAGAGGAAAAAGGAAAATGACTGTTTTGTGACAAAATGTAACAAACATACATGTCCCTCATTGTTCAGTTACAACCTACAATTCTTGTTCTATATTTTATATATTCTTTAACTTTTTGTAATAAATGTTGTAAACCAACTTCATCTTTACAGTCCATTGTCTCAGATCTGCACTTCTTAGTGTTATTAAAATAATGTTTTATAAAGCAGGGCATAGCAGTTTTTATTTTTAAAGCACATTTACAACAGCAGCCAGAACTGAACCAAAGTGCTGTACAAGAAAGGGTAAAGAAGCAGTTCAAATATACCGTATGTACACAGCACAAAACTGCAAGAATAACCAACCATTACATAAAAGATAAACTTAAAATACCCATACATACATGTTTCTAATCATGAATGTACGTGAGCCAACATATACAAACAATGTCAACCTCTTGCAGGGTCAAATGGCAGCAAGAAGAAATAAGACTTTAATGATGACTTAAAAATAGCCTGTGCTGGAGCAGACCTAACATAATAAGGGGAGCCATTCCAGAGAAAAGGAGCAGCCACAGAAAACACCCGATTCCTCCTTTGCTTCAGCCTCGGCATAACTAAGAGCCTCTGGCTAGTAGACCGCAGGGCTCTTGTTGGCACATACAAGTGAAGAGGTTCCAAGAGGCAAGATTGGGCTGATCCACTCAAACATTTGAAAACAAGAAATAGAATTTTAAAATCAATTCTGAAATGGACCAGAAGCCAATGAAGCGAGGTCAGTATTGGTGAACTATGGCCTCACTTACAAGAGCCATTCAATAAGTGAACATCAAAGTTATGGAATAGTTGTAGGTGTTGTAACAGGGCCTGACCAACACCTAAATACAAAGAACTGCAATAGTCCAAATGAGATTCTGTAAAAGCTTGGATGGCCTTTTCAAGATCACAGAAAGAAAGAAAAGCCTTCACCTTAAAGTCTCAGCTGGAAAAAGCTTCATTTAACCTCACAATTTATCTGTTTGTCGAGTTTGAATGAGCTGCCGCAGATCACACCTGGGCTAACTGAAGCTTTATGATACGTATATGGCAAGGGGTCCAAGAGCAACATCAGAGACACTCAAACTTTCTTAACTTTTGGAAACCATGATCACAGTTTTATTACCAATTAGTTTAAGAAGATGCATTGCCATCGAGGTTTTTATATCATTCAAGCACGCATGGAGGGTCTGTATTTTCTCGCTTTCATTTTAGTGGCAAATATATTTAAGTGTCATCAGTATAGAGAAGCCATACTTGTTACAAATGGAGCCAAAAGGTAACATGCCTATAAAAAGAGGTCCAACGATGGAACAGCACAAGTAAAAGGAGCTACAGAGGATGAGAACTCATGCAAATGAATAGAAACGCTCCTATTTCTTAGATAACCGGAGTCACGTGTGCTTTGTGCTGACGTGTGCTTTGCAAACGCTAGCGTCTGTTGAGAGTTGTTGGTTTGTTCTGTGGTGTGAGATTTAAATTAAAAAAAATTAAAAATTAAAAATTAAATTAAAAAAAAAATACATTTTGCTCTTAAAAACTTGGGTTTTGGTTGCCACTAAGGAGCCGTGTGGGAATTTTTAAAGCTTTTTTTTCCCTTTAGAAGGGTTTTTTTTTTTTTGCTTTTTTTTCGCCCGCACAAGAGCAAAAGTAGCTGGGTGTTTGGAAGTGCGCTTGGAAAAGTTATTTGTACTTGTACAAGTCTTGCTATCTGTATTTGAATTAGCATCGAGGCGGCAGGGTAGAAAGCAGCAGTAACTGATATCGGCATTTGTAAATAAATAACCGCGTCGTCGTAACAGCGATTCCTTAGTTTAAAGGAAAAGAAAAAAAAGGCCGCGGCTGACTTCAGAACAGTAAAAGGTAGAAGCTCAGTAGCGCGCAGGTAAACGGCCAGCGTTGACGCCGAACAGGCACAAGGAGCAGTAGGAGCAAATAAGGTAGTAAAGTTTTATTTATTTGTTTATTTTAGATTAAACAGCCCTTAGCGGTCCAGAGGTAGAACAGTTAAGTGGGCGACAGCGTATTGGTTCATTAATACGGGGAATACAAACAGTGCGAGTGGAGAGCTTATCAGTAAGAGGAGCGAAGAGGCAGAGAAAAGTAAGTTAACCTCATAGACAAATAGCAGGCAGCTGAGAGGGACAACAGTACAGGAGCTTAAGGAGATAAGGTGTAAAATATCTGTAGTAGATCTTAGCGTTACCATTTAAGTTAAGGAGCAGCTGAAAGAAGAAGAAATTTAATTTTAAGAAAAAAAAGTTAAAAAAAGTTAAGGCAGTTTAGTAATCCCAAGTCAAATTTTAATAATGAGGCCAGTGCAATGCAAGTCCTGTTGGATGTTGGACTTTTTAGATGATGGTTTGGAAGAGCCAGTTGTCTATGAGGGCTACATCTGCAAGAGATGCCAGCTGATCCATCACCTCGAGCTCAGGGTCGCTGAACTGGAGGAGGAGTTGGCTGACCTGCGTTGTAATAGAGAATTGGCGGACTTGGCCCAGGTGTCCTTTAGAGAGATAGTGTGCACCCCTAAGGTGGCGCGGGAGGAGATTCCAGACCAGACAGGTAGGAATAGGTGGGTCACGGTCACAAGGCGTAAGGTAAAGGGTGCACACTGTCCGGGGGCATCAACCCCAGAATTAGAAGTGTCTAACCGTTATCATGTCCTTGCGGAGCTGGACGGTGACTCTGATAATTCTGAGGTGGTAGGCAGGGTTGAGGAGCCCCAACGGGCCACCTCAAAACCAGTTCCCAGAAAGAGAGAGGTAGTGATAGTTGGGGACTCAATCATTAGGGGGATTGAAGCGCAGGTGTGCTCCAGAGAGAGAGAGTCTCGCACGGTGTGTTGCCTTCCGGGAGCACAGGTGGGAGACCTCCCTGGAAGGGTGGATAGGCTCTTGGCCAGAGCGGGGGTGGATCCAGTTGTCATTGTCCACGTTGGAACAAATGACATACATAAGGGTAGTCTGTCAGTTCTGCGATCCAAATTCAAAGAGTTAGGTACCAAGCTGAGGAGCAGAACTGACAAGGTAGTCTTCTCCGAAGTTCTGCCTGTGCCACGCGCCAGTCCAGGTAAGATTGAGGAGATTAGAAGGCTTAACGCGTGGCTCAAATCTTGGTGCAGGGTAGAAGGGTATAGGTTTATGGGGCATTGGGACTCCTTTTGGAACAGATGGGACCTGTTCCGCCGTGACGGGTTACATCTGAACCAGAGGGGCACCAATGTATTGGGGAGGCGTATGTGTAGGCTAGTCGAGGATTGTTTAAACTAGGGAATGGGGGGGCAGGGAGTTTAGGACAGGCCAGATTTAGATCTATATATGGAAGAACAAACAATGGTGTAGAAATAAAAATGCATAGTAATGAAAAATTCTAAGCAAACACGTAAATGTAGAAGGATTAACACATTAAAAATAGCTTGCCTTAATGCTAGAAGTATCAAAAATAAGGTAAGTGAGTTGGAGTTGTATGTAGCAGAGCATAATTATGATATTATAGCAATAAAGGAAACCTGGCTAAATAACAAAGATGGGGATGAGTGTAACATAGAGGGATACACATTTTTTAGGAAGGATCGACAGAACAGAAAAGGAGGTGGGGTTGCTGTTTATGCCAAAGAGGGTTTAAATGTAAGTCCTCTTCAGTTGGATGATGAGCCCCATCTTAGTGAGGACATGTGGCTTCGCCTGGAAAATATTAGGGAAAGAGGTCTTATTTTAGGAGTATGTTATAGACCACCCAATTCAGACAATAATTTCAACGCACATCTTTTTAGTAATATCAAAAAGGCAAGTTTACAGGGGGATATTATAATCATGGGGGACTTTGATTATCCAAATATTAACTGGGATAACCTTACAGATGGAGGAGCACAAGAGCAGGAGTTTTTAGAAGTAATCAGCGACTGTTTTTTAACACAGCATGTTAAAGTACCAACACGGGGTGAAGCCTGTCTGGATTTAGTATTCTGTAATAATCAGGATAGAATTGAGGGTGTAGAGGTGATTGAACCACTAGGGTCAAGTGACCATAATGTAATACAGTTCTCAGTATTTTGTAATAGTACGGATGCAAAGACTAAAATTGTTAAGTTGAACTTTGGTAGGGCTAATTTTGAGAAGATGCGACAAAGTCTAAGTAGGATAGACTGGGATAAGCTTTTAAGTGTGGAGACAGTCGAGGAGCAGTGGAACAGGTTTAAAAATGTTTTACATGTAATGCAGGACAGATACATACCTAAATTTGGAATTAATAGAAAACTAAAAAAAACTCCACGATGGATTAATAAAGATTTAAAAAAGAAGTTGCAAAGGAAAAAACTGCTGTATAAGGCATATAAGACTAATGACTGCAAAGTGAATCGTAGAGCGTACGAAAATATGAGAGCAACCATTAAGAAGGATATCAGGGAGGCTAAAAGACAGTTGGAGAGGAATATAGCAGATAAGGCGAAAGAAGACCCCAAGAAATTCTTTCAGTATTTTAGTAGTAAAAGAACAGTCAAGGAGGAGGTCAAGTTCATCAGGAATAGTAAAGGGGAATTAAAAGATACAGACAATGAAATAGCAGATGCCCTAAACTTACATTTTTCGGAGGTGTTTACAAGTGAGCAAGTGGATAACCTCCCAGAGGTAAACGCAACTACTAAGGAGGTACTGAGGGATTTGGAAATTGAAGAGGGAGAAGTGCTGCTCAGATTAAATAGGCTGAAATCAAACAAATCACCAGGCCCAGATAATATTTATCCTCGTGTTCTTAAGGAGGCTAGTGAGTACATATATAAACCCTTGACACATATTTTTAGGAAGTCACTGAGCACTGGAGAGATTCCGAAGGACTGGAAAATGGCAAATATCATTCCATTATATAAAAAGGGTGACAGGGCAGATCCAAGCAACTATAGGCCAGTAAGCTTAACATGCATCACAGGAAAATTAATGGAAGGAATTATTAAGGATAAGATTGAGCAACACATAGCAAGGACAGGAGTTATTCTGACCAGTCAGCATGGGTTCAGAAGAGGGAGGTCGTGCTTTACTAACATGTTGGAATTCTATGAGGTTGCAACAAAAGCATACGATCAAAGTGGAGCATATGATATTATTTATCTGGACTTTCAGAAAGCATTTGATAAGGTGCCACATGAGAGGTTGGGCATCAAGTTAAAAGAAGTGGGAGTTAAGGGTGATGTTTTTAGATGGGTGCAGAATTGGCTCAGACACAGGAAGCAGAGGGTAATGGTGCGAGGAACCTCATCAGAACTGACCGATGTTAAGAGTGGTGTTCCACAGGGGTCAGTGCTAGGGCCGCTGCTATTTTTAATATATATAAATGATTTAGATAGGAATACAAGTAACAAGCTGGTTAAGTTTGCAGATGATACCAAGATAGGTGGATTAGCAGATAATTTGGAATCCGTTATATCATTACAGAAGGACTTGGATAGCATACAGGCTTGGGCAGATTTGTGGCAGATGAAATTTAATGTCAGTAAATGTAAAGTATTACACATAGGAAGTAAAAATATTGGGTTTGAATACACAATGGGCGGTCGGAAAATCGAGAGCACACCTTATGAGAAGGATTTAGGAGTCATAGTGGACTCTAAGCTATCAACTTCCCGACAGTGTTCAGAAGCCATTAAGAAGGCTAACAGAATGTTAGGTTATATAGCACGATGTGTGGAGTACAAGTCCAAGGAGGTTATGCTCAACCTTTATAATGCACTGGTGAGGCCTCATCTTGAGTACTGTGTGCAGTTTTGGTCTCCAGGCTACAAAAAGGACATAGCAGCACTAGAAAAGGTCCAGAGAAGAGCGACTAGGCTGATTCCAGGACTACAGGGGTTGAATTATGAGGAAAGATTAAAAGAGCTGAGCCTTTACAGTTTAAGCAAAAGAAGATTAAGAGGTGACATGATTGAAGTGTTTAAAATTATGAAGGGAATTAGTACGGTGGATCGAGACTTGTATTTTAAAATGAGTTCATCAAGAACACGGGGACACAGTTGGAAACTTGTTAAGGGTAAATTTCGCACAAACATTAGGAAGTTTTTCTTTACACAAAGAACGATAGACACTTGGAATAAGCTACCAAGTAGTGTGGTAGACAGTAAGACGTTAGGGACTTTCAAAACTCGACTTGATGTTTTCTTGGAGGAAACAAGTGGATAGGACTGGCGAGCTTTGTTGGGCTGAATGGCCTGTTCTCGTCTAGAATGTTCTAATGTTTCTAATGTTTCTAATAAGATTTAAACCATTTCAGGGCATTACCTTGGATGACTACATACTGTTCAAGGCAGGATATAAGAATCATAAGATCCACAGCATCAAAAGCTGAGGTAATATCTAGCAGTACAAGAATGGCAGAATCTCCAGCATTAGTAATTGGGAAGAGGTCACTGTTAACCTTTAACAAGGATGTTTCAGTGCTGCAAGAACATCTGTATATTGATTGGAATTTTTCCAGAATACTATTTTGATCTAGAAATGTTTGAGTTAGGACAACTTTTTCTAAGACTTTAGATAAAAAGGCAGTTTAGAAATTGGCCTGAAACGTGACACATTAGAGGGTCCTTATTTTGTTTTTTATAATACGTTTCTGCACCACAGCCTGTTTCAAAGCAGCAAGAACACAACCAGAAATCAAGCTAACATTTATTAAGGTAACAATACTTGGTCTGACAGAATCAAAAAACCCTTAACTAATCAAGAGGGGACACTGCTGTCCAGGGGGCAATTTGTAGGATTCAGGCGTTGCACCAAATCAGACAACAGAGATGACGACACACACAGGCACAAAGTGGTCAAAGACAGCTGAACACACTATGGGAAGAGATGAATCTGAGCAAGCAGTGAAACCGAGGACCTAATAACGGTAATCTTATTTACAAAAAAGTATATCTCCGTTTGGAAAGTAAGTTGGGGTATGCGACAAATGATAAATTCCTAATGCAGTACAAGAAATGGTACTGTATATGGCGATTAAAGGATTTAAAATCACTAAAAAATGGACTTGTAATTATTGCATTGAACCAAACAAAACATTTTTAAAGTTAATTTTAAAATCTGTTAGTTCAGTTACAAAATAAAAAAAAAGGACGGTTAATGGAAGTGCAACTTTCAATAATGCTAATTTTTACATTTCTTTAGAAAAACAAACAATATAATATCTATTAAGCAATTTAATATAATATAATAAATTAATGTCATTAATGGAATTTTCCTTTATTGAATGAGGTTCCAGAAATAATGTCATACATGCCATTTAGTACATAAGTACCATAAAAATAACTTCAAATATTTTGAATGATAGAATTCACTATAATAGCAGTTAGAGCAATCACATTCATATTTAGTAAGGTGTTTCCTTAATCTAAAAATATGTTATACTCTCTTTTTTTTTTATATATATATAAACTATATCGAATCCTGAGTCAGGAATTATAAAACTGTTTTTGTTTCTAAAAGTAAATACAAGAATACCACCATAAAAAGAAACTCTGATTCTTGCCTCGTGATTGCAGGAAGTCATAATAATATCGTCGTTTGCGGTTACAGGGTAAATCAGCGTTACTAGTTTTTCAACGAAAGCGATGCGACAGAGGACGAACACGAATGCTGGGGGCATGGCGTGGAAGGCTGGAGGCGTAGAAGGCCGGGGGCATGGTATGCCGGGTCTGCGACCTGCAGCTGGATACAATTGCAAGAAGTGCTTCCATCGGGTTATGCCCTCAAACGAGAAGTACTCACGGGTCCCAGACAAAAGGTGCTGCTCGACTTCAGCCAGGAGAGCCAGAGTCAGAAGGAAGAAGACAAAGCTTGACTGAAGGAGTGAAGAATAGAGACAGAAGGAGTGTGGATTGATAGAAAATAACTTGTGGTGTGGGAAAAGCTTGTCTGAGGAAGAGTTTCACACAATAAAACCCTTAGTGATACATCAGAACTTGTGCTGGCTGTTTGGAGACTTACAGTGCCCCCTGGGGACGACAGATGATCAGCAGATGTTTGACCGTGTAGAGTCAGGCCAGTTCTTTAGGGCATGCATTCCAGCTGACACCTTACCTTATCTTATCTTATCTTACTTCATGAGACACATCTGCTACGTCTAACAAGTTACACTACATTTAAATGAAACCATCCATTTTATAACAGGAGTGTGAGTACATAAACAATACAATCAATGAGTTGTTAAAAAACGCAGTTGTTCATAGTTAAAAAAAAAAAAAAACTACTGACACCCTTAAACCAGCTCTCTGTCCT
>JANRMT010000051.1:0-11437 GCA_026402145.1 Polypterus bichir lapradei | reverse complement strand
AACTCTTCTAATGTCATCAGGGGCAATGATGACTCAGAACAACATGGCTTCTGAAGAAACTGTAAAGAGAAGAGAGACAAGTTACTGTATAGATATTAACATATTCATTCAATGATACTACACACAAATCTAAAGATTAAACAAACACCATATAGTGGTTAGCTGATATTTTATTAAAAAAAATATGTTAAACAGGGAGAAGATTTTTTTTTTTTTTTGGTCATAACATGATCAAAGTTTAACAATATCATTCGCTTACTGTAACTATTGTGTTGTGTCCCAGTGGACCAGAAATGCCTTTGGAGAGATGAATTTTTTTCCTTGGATGGTGTATGATGAAAGTGGGCTGTAGTCATTCAGGTCCTGTGGATCTACGATAATAATATCAGAGAACTTTCCTTTGCATAATTCAAAACATCTGAGGTGTTCCACATACCATGCCTTATAAGGTTCAACAATGAATGAAGCCTTCTGAAAAATAATTAGCACTTTAACTATTTTTCCAAAGTTAGGCAGCCCACTTTTGTGGCCAAAAGACACAAACATACCCTCAGAGTACTTTGTGCCATGTAAGGATACAGCAGAGTTTAGACCAACAGACTCCACATTCTTAAATTTACTCTGAATTGCTGTTTTTGTGGAGATCTCTAGAATATTTAGAGAAACACTTGTGAAATTCACCACCTCCAAGGCTGGCTTAAAGATACTTGGCATTTCAAGATGGTAAGCAAGGAGGAGCTGATGATGTGTGGACAGAGTGAGCAGTATGTTTCTGAAATTGTTCACATCTCTCACAACCTTTTTAAAAAAACCGTGCTTGCCTTCAAAGCGGATTGTCCAAAACTCCAGTAAGGGACCAAAGTGCCAAATAAGATGTGGGTAATGTTCTAAATAATGGTGCTTGGGCCGCAACTTTAACTCTGGAAATACCTCTTGAAGCAGATGTCTGTGATCTGATATTTTAGTTTCAAGGTAGCACAGAGATTCATTCGTAAATTTAGAACTAGACAAAATTTCAACAATGTCTTTTAATTCCATAAGTATTCCCCATGTCTTGTTATTTTCAGGCACTAAATGACCAATCATTAGGGGGAGCAAACGCAGAAGTGTCCAGTTTTCATGGCCATTGCCCCCAATAGTTCTACTGACATTAAATATTTTTGGTATTTTCTGAGGTCGGTTAACACTATCAGCAAATTTGTAAGGAAATGTCTGAATCACACTGTTCAAGTCATCTAATGTAAAGAACTTGCTAGAAACTAAATCATTTAAACAAAAACTTAGCTCAACTGGAACTATGCCCTCTAAGAGATCATGCAAAAAGTCTGGAGGGAATCCTTGCGATGTCTGAAAATGAGACAGTCTGTTTAACACACATTCCCTCTTTACACCATCAAAACTTTTCAAACTTTCATTATGCTGTAGTTCAGATACACATTTATCAAGAGACTGTTGGGTTCTGAGGGGAAATAGTCCACTTCTTACTTCACAAGCTTGTATGTCCACCCGACTTGCTAAACAAAACCTACAGAACTTGTCTGTATTGAAACTTTCCTGAAACCCAGCTAAAGAGTGTGCACCCAAGTTATCAGAGGATACATAAAGTATGGTTCCAGTAACACTTGCACCCAGTCTCTGAACAAAAATACCCTGATTTTCAAGCAGTTCAATATCTTTAATAAGAGGGCTTAAAACTCTACCATACCCAAAAGCTTTGAAATCACTACTGTAACACAGGCTTGCAAGATAGATAGAGGACAGGGATGCTCTGTATTTAACAGGCAAATTAGCAAGCACCCAATAGACACTACAAATCGTGTGGGTTTTTTTTGGAAGTACCTAAAGGGTTGCATATTTCAAAATCATCAATATAAAATCCCAAAGCAATGTGAAATTCATCTCCAGCAAGGAGTTTGTTTTCTTTCCAAATCGTACTGTCATGGAAGGATCTATAATGACCAGCTGGTGTGCTTGAAATACTTTCAGTCAGAACTTTATCAAGGACTTCATTTCGATTTAGTAACTCTGTGAGAACATTTAATACTGGCACATAAACAAAGTTTCTCTTTCTAGCAGCATCTAGGATGAACTCAACAGGTTCAATGATTGTGAAATTTTCTTTATAGAAAGTGGACCTTTTATGAGTTGTGCTTAGAGGACCACCTTTTGAAAGTACACTTAATGGATTCGTTTTCTGAATAATCTCAGACACCAAAGTCAGTACAGAGCTATCAAGGTTACGTTTATGTTGTTGCAATACATTTCTAATTGACCTATGGATAGAATCTTGAGCTAAAAGGCTAATTTGATAAAGATCTTCCACTATCTCTTGAATTGCTGACTTAGAAACATGCAGAACTGTTTGCATTCGTAAAAACAAGGAAGCAAGACTGCGCCTTATTGAGTCTTCCTTAACATCTTCCTGGAGTTCATTCTCTTCAACAACTGGTCTATCAAGATCGATTGTGGTGTGTTCAGGTTCTACAACTACACTAATATCCTCATGCCCATAACGTACAAATTCAGTTCTTAAATCCTCTATACTAGAGGCCCGATGATATCTGCTCCTGTGAGCTTTAAAAGTGTTATACACATCTGACTTAAAGGAACAGTGTTTAAAGGGGCAGAACACACTTTCTTTGTTTTTGGTGTGCCTTCCTAAGTGAACAAAGTACTTGGTCAAGTTGCAGTGTGTGTACTGGCTGACAGTCTAAACATCTCATGTTGTGACCCAAAATGTCTTTTTAAAGCAACTTGAGTTCTGAATGTACAGGGACAGTCTATGAATATACAAGGCAAAGGACAAGACCGCCCATAATGTCCATGCTTCACTTTATAAGGTCTTATTATTTTACGCTGATTTCCTGAAGAAAACGTGCAGAACTTACTGGTCCAAAACATAAGGCACCCAGTCCATCTGATCCAGTGCAATGTGAAGTTTCTGGAGAAAGAAAAAAAAAAAAACAAACATTAGCGCACCTTAATGTGCAACAAAAGCTGCTTTAAATCTATTCAAACAGATATCAAACAAGTTACAGAATACCAATGAATTTACTTTTAAAAATGTTCCTGTAATGGCTATACACTAAATGGCAATCATAACCTAACCTGAACTAGAAATACTGAATTTAAAAACAAATAATGTTTGTTAGTTTGTTCTAAAATAGTCTAAAAGGGAAGTTTCCTTGCAGAAGCAAACTCAAACTAAATCCTTATTTGAGGGAGAGCAAATGCAATAAAATAGGTAATTTCAATATATTCACTTTATCCTACATATGGAACTCCTAGTGGTCTCTAAATGACAAATACTGTGTGTCCTAATGTTTCATACAATGTTCAGAAATCTTATCAGCAGAGAGTGAATGAGCTCAAACGATTAATTGAAAATAAATTACTTCTAAGTCTGCAAAGACTTAGAAATTCTACTAGAGGAAATTCTGAAGCCGTTTGGCGCAATGAAAGTCAAATAAGCCCAACAAAGTCTGGAAACAAACTTTGGAAAGCTGCTAATGTAAGTAATAACAGGGGCGGCTATAGGCAGAGAAAGAATCGGTGGCTCCTTCGCCCGCCAATGTCAATATGGTATCTTATGCACGGCGGATGGCTACATCCGTTCCGGACACTGCATAGCCGCCTCGTGCTCATGACACAAGTGAAATAGAGAAACAACTAACGGATTTCTTCTGGTTGTACGGGAATAGTTGGCATTCGCAGTAGAGTGACCATAAAAACACTTGGAAGGTAGATTTCAAATCCAAACCTTTAATTTGCAGATATAGCTGTACATATGACAGTGAGGGTGTGTGTGGTCTACAATAAAAAAGTAGATCTATTCTTAGTTCTCAAATTACACATAAAGAAAAATCATTTTGCAAATCTTATGGAAACTCAGATGATTCGTTCCACAACCCAAAACTATTCATATAAAAATGATTAATACAAAATATAAAGTAAAAATACATAAAACAAATTAACTTGCACTTTACCTTTGAAAAGAATCATGGCTGATGTGAGTGAGTTTCTAAACTCTTGTGGGATTCCACCCAACGGGATGACACACGCAGAGCATCTCAAAGCAATCGCAGTGTCCCAGCAATGTAGCAGAGACACACACGCGTGCGAGCGAGCCAACGACACAGACAGACACACCCCGCGCACGCCAGAACCATCAGCACAGTTGTGGTCACATGACGCTCAGCAGACAAAGCGTAAACATACTACTCGTATTGCAATACCGCGCTCATTTATCAAGTCAAAATTAAAAATTTTAGCTCGTCTTGCAAAACACTCTTAAACCAAGTTACTCGCAAACCGAGGTTCCACTGTACAAGCGTAACTATTATAACACAAACAAAAAACAAACTTACAGAACTTACGCTGCTTCACTTGACGCACACTATTTCTAAGGAACTCTCCAACTTTGTGAAGTACAAATAGTTAGACAGTGAAAACAACCATGCTTTCTCTTTCTTCCTGCTACCCACAGTACTTCGCTCAGCGGAAGACAGCATCTAAGTCCGTCCTCCTGATGATGGAACTTCGCCTCTCAAAACAACAAGCGTTTAACTTTTGTCGGGATTTGTTGCTGCGTCGTTATTTTCTTTTTCTGTTTTATATTTAATATATATTGGCGTGGCGGCCCTGTGCAGGTGCATAGTTTGCACATGCCTAAGGCCGCCCCTGGTAATACTATCCCCTATTTTGAGCAAGATCACACTCGATTGCAAAGAAAAGAAAGACCGTGCAACTTCGTGTGAGCCTTTCACGGGCAATTTGAAACAAGTCACTGGTGACAGTATTATCACATCACTCTGAATATCGCCAGAAGTGGAATGACACAGGTGCTGTTCCACTTTGGATGAACTGTCACACTTCCACTGGAGAAACCGACATAGTTAATGTGTATCCGCACGCACTCTGAACTCCCTATCCCAAAATTGTGTAAAGTGCATAACACATCACGTTAGATGTGTAGAGGAAGAAGAAGCCGACACGTTAGGATGCAATGCCACTAAATTGTTCAACTTCAAGCACTGACTTAGCATGGCAAGTAAGTTATTTGCCCTAAAGATATAGCGACTTCCCCGCACTGAATAGAAAACAAAACGAGACGGGAGTTGCGAGACACTAATAACGTGTAAAGGCAGAGCAGAAAACACAAGTAGCAAAGTAACATTGAATCCAGTGCACGCCAGCCGCAAAAATTATTACGAGCTGCTTATGTATAGAGCACGATACCTGGAACATCATGCTGCCTAACATTTGGCGATATAAACCATTAAATATTAATGCTGTAATTTTATGAACGATTCACTTTGCAGAAACGTATTGCTTTGACTTAATATTACATGCTTCCAGATGATTGAAAACTGTAATTTTGCTTTTTACAATTAAATACTGAAATGGTTTTATCCGTGCCTAAACTCAACTTGGGAAATCTGCTCGTTCTCTTTCCCGGTAAAATGATGCAGTGCAAAATTTAAAAAAGCACACGTGCAGACACACAAAAGTTATGCAACATGTCACAATAAAAATAAGTTTCTACTTTACTGTGTATTCTTTTAGGAGCCCAGCTGAAATAAATGTGTTGGCGTTTAACTAATGAATACTGAAGTAGTTCTCTGCCCCGCGACTCCATGGAGGTTTTACTGGAAAAAAGCGCTTGGCAGTTCTAGTGTTAATAATTATAAAGATAGCCGCATTTTTCATTTTCTTCACTATGGAATAAAAAATGAAACTGTTCCAAAAATGATAAATACGACATTCTACTTACTATTACACCAGGATACAGAACTTACAAGCTTGACGTCGAAATAAAATGGCGCCTCCTCCTTAAACATGAAATGTTTTTTAGCATTCCAGCTGCGCATGTGGCAACGTGATGACGCAAACGCACAATTAACGAATGCCTATTGTGGAACCAACATAAAATAATAAATTGTTTCAATTAATTAAAATGTAATGCAAGTTTCCAAGACAAAAACACGCATTTTTAGGTCATCTTAACAGCACTGGTGATTCTAGATTGACTTGACAAATAATGAAGAGTTATGACAAAAAAAGTAAAAATAATTTTTTGCAGTTTAAAGGAAATAAGCTTATAGCACTCGGGGTTCCCAGGCGTTCTCCCATCCACTTATACTGGCCGAGCGCATGCGTGTTAAACTTGCGAGATCAGACAAGATCGGACACTTTCACACTGATATTGCAGTAATCGAGAGCCGCGCTACTTCTTGAGGGTCAAAGAATGAATTTATTGAGGGGCGCTTTCAATGTAAACGATTAAGATGTGTTTCCCAGCCATACACTGAAGCCCAGGTTGTCTTCGCTTGTAAAGGAAAAAAAGCTTACAGCACTCGGTCTCCCAGGCTGTCTCCCATCGAAGTACTGGCAGAGCGCATGCGTGCTTAACTTCCGAGATCACATGAGATCGGACGCTTTCACACTGGTATGGTAGTAATCAAGAGCCACTGTACTTCTTGCTGGTTAAATACTGAAGATCGGGGGAGCCCGCTTGCAATGGAAAACATAAAGATGCATTTCACAGCCATACACTGGCGCCCAGGTTGACTTCGCTTGTAAGGAAAAAAACCTTACAGCACTCGGTATCCCAGGCGGTCTCCCATCGAAGTACTGGCAGAGCGCATGCGTGCTTAACTTCCGAGATCTGATGAGCTCGGACGCTTTCACACTGGTATGGCAGTAATCGAGAGGAGCGCTACTTCTTGCGGTTCAAATAATTAATCTATTGAGGGGCGCTTCCAATGGAAACAATTAAGATGTGTTTCCCAGCCATACACTAAAGCCCAGGTTGACTTCGCTTGTAAAGGAAATAAGCTTATAGCACTCGGGTTTCCCAGGCCGTCTCCCATCCACGTATACTGGCAGAGTCAGTGCGTGTTTAACTTCCGAGTTCAGATGAGTAGTGATGGGCGGAGTGAAGCCTCACGAAGCATCAAAACGTTTGAAGCAATTGTGTCGGAAATCGTATCGAAGCTTCGAAACATTTGACACTCACCTCTCTAGTGCCCCCTCCTGGCCATTTTCATTAACATTACACAAAATCATGATCCACTTCAATGAAGTCTGTTATAACTCTTATTGCTTTTTTATTTTTTCGCTGCTACAGACTGACAACGAAGAGAAGGGTTCGTCAGCAACTTCTAGTGTCTGATGTCTAAAAAATATAAATATATATATATAACTAACGCCGACAAGCAGAATGCACTATACGATAGCAAGAGTTAAACAAAATAAGACGCCTCACTCATGGATTCCCGGCTCTTTCAATTAGTATTTACTTTTGCACTGTATCATTATAATAGCTCCTGTTTTTAGTATTATAATTAACCTTCATCTTTTCTTGAGATCACATTTAATAGCCTTAAATGTTTTCTTTGGTTTGACTTAATTAAAATGGAGTAGACGGAAAGTAAAGGTTTATCCCTGTACTTTGCCATGATATAGGTAAGCACATTTGAGAAAGAAAAGGTGAAATCCTTTAATCAGTTGTTATTATTCGATCAAGTATTGAAATATTTCATTTATTAATACTTTACAATATTTTGTGGAGCACGAAAGTAACGAATTAGCTACAAAGAAATGACGCCGTCAATGGCTCAACTGACTAAGGTGGTTGCTTTTCAAATTCTGAGCGTAGTGCTAGCCCGAGTTCGATCCGACTTAAAGACTCATCAAAATTAACAATAATAAAAAAAATTATCAGAATTGAAATCTTTATAACCAATTTGAACTAAATAATTTTGAGAGATACTGTGGAAGGATCGCATAAGTGATCTGTTCGGGAATCACCAAAATCGCCATCAAAATGCGATGTCTAATTGTGGATGGCAGCTCACGTATTTACATTAATCCATTTCTAATCATTGCCATTTGATGTCCATGAACCCCTCCATTGAATAAGGCAGTGGTTCTCAACCTGTGGGGCGCGAAGTAACAAAAAGGGGGGCGCGAAGATGTGAAAAAAAGAAAACATCTGTTGGAACCAATACAAATTAACTTAAACTACATTCTGATAATAGAACAATAAATACTGTATAGATTTAGATAAATGTCGATAAAAGTTAAGTAGGTATAATCAAATATGTATCTACATTTTCAAAAAAATGTTAGGGGGGCGCGATTAAAACTGTTATGAAAACTCGGGTCGCAAATACTTAAAGGTTGAGAAAAGCTGGAATAAGTTGATCACAAACCCACTGTGGTAGATCAGGTTGAATTTGCTCTGCTGCACCAAACATTCAAAGGTGTCAATCCGGAGCACATCAGAGAGGCTGACAGACACGGCGCAGATCAGTCACCGGCACACAGACACACACGGGGCACTCCAATGTGAGCAGTGCACATATCAAGGACGGCATTAAAGATTGAGTGCTGAAGCAACAAAAAGCAGCGGGATAAACACATCTGGACCTGCTATTGAAAAAACATTTGCTTTTAACAACAGCATCCCTCCCTCGTGAACATATCTTCAAGGTCCGGACAGGTGATCAGTAAAAAGTTTTTTAGTCACAGCACAGTGCAATAATAAAACATTTCCTAAAACATATAGTTGTCCAGTCTGTATCATTCCTAAGCAATCTTCCAGTAATAGAGGCGCAATCCCAGTTACTAACACATTAACGCTCAAAGTAAGAACACATTCCACCTTATCAATTTAATATTTAAAAATTTAAACCGCTAAACCCGCCATCAACAACTACAAAAACAGTTGAAATCGTTACTCAAAATTTTTTTTTGTTATAGACATAAAACAAGATGCACATTTCCATTTAATATATCTTTACTAGTGTTCTCGCCTTGCTCGCTTCCGGTCCACGCTGGAATTTGCTGTTTAATAAAAAAAAAAAAAAAAAGAAAATCAGACTCTTTTGGGTCATAATTCACAGGGGGTGGACGTGGGACCCGAACCCACATATGCTTTTTTATGAAGCGGTAATGCTACCGCTGCACCACTACTATTTTCAGGAGGATGGTATATAATGTATGTTTTTTAATGTATACATGTATGTATGTACTGAAGACGAAAACAATTATATATAGATTTATACTATATGACATACCTTCAGTGTTGCATGAAAACGTTGCATGAGGCGAAGAATGGATATTTATGAGAGTATTATAGTGAGAGATGTGTCGTCACCCGTATTTCTAAAGCTCTTCTTTGCAGCATTATGCATTCAACAAGTCGGCTTTTGTATGATGTATAATTTATAATTTTATTTTTTGCCACAACGTATTATCGGGCACGATCATTTAACATGTATTGATCATCTACAAACTTTCATTTCAATGGGAATTCTGTTGAGTTTTTTAACTCTGTTGATTCCATATGTACTTCAAACGGGAGCTCGATGAATAAATAATGAGTCGAAGCTTTGCACAGAGTACTGAGACTGCGTCATGACGGGCTTTGAACGGGGCTCCGAAGCCTCAGACATGCGTACTACTGAGATCATGACGATGCTCCGAAGCCTCAGACATGCGTACAAATGAGATTGCGTCATGACGGGCTTTGAACGAGGCTCTGAAGCCTCAGACATGCGTACTACTGAGATCATGACGCGGCTACTGAAGCCTCAGACATGCGTACAAATGAGATTGCGTCATGACGGGCTTTGAACGGGGCGCCGAAGCCTCAGACATGCGTACTACTGAGATCATGACGGGGCTACTGAAGCCTCAGACATGCGTAGTACCGAGATTGGATCATGACAGGGCTTCGAGCAGACATGGTCACTGGTTACTGAATCTTTGTGAAGCCTCAGCACACTGAAAGGCATTGACCTCTATATTTTGAGAGTCTATCTGACACTTAACTCTCTAGATATATTTTGTAATTCGTATTGACATTACACATTTCAGTTGATATGGTTAAGCTACAATTCAGGTAGTTGCTGAGAATTAATTATTGTTCTTGTGGATTGCTGTGATTTCCTTTGCCTGATACATAGTGTCAAAGATATATCAACTTTATACAGTATATATATATGAAAAGATTAGGTAAATCGTTCAACCTTTTTATGGAACACTTAATTTTGTTCAAAACCGTACGTCATATAGTATACATCTATAAATATAATTTTGTTGTCTTCATTAGGAGAATACAACAATGATACTCTCGTATCAATTAAACCATTTTAACTTGCATATGTCAAACAATATTTTTCATCCGCCGCAGTAAGAACAGTAGTAGTAGTTCAGTTGTGCAGAGCTCGTTAATTATCCGGATTAGGTGGCTCAGTGGTGTTGTTGCTCAGGTTCGCATCGCTGATCCTCCTCTTGTGAAAGTTTTTTTTCTATTCCTAAATTTAACAAGCTTGGACGGATAGCGAACGAATCGAGCTATCGAGGGAAGGTTGGGCCACTCTAGTCGGGCAGGGTGCACACGCCCCTAATTATATTGTGTATGTAAAAAGTTTCACTGTAAAACGTAATAAACTTCATATTTGTGTGTTTGGAGACCCTGGTGTTGTACTGAAACGGCACTTCCAACTTGGGACAATTCGCTATAAACAGTTTCAGCCAACCAGCACCTTCTAAACATGCAGAACGACAGTGTGAACCTTTATTGTTGCGGCGCAACATCTTCGTTTCAGTCAGTCATTGTCCTGTTAGACTATTTACTGTTAAGTGCTGCTTGAGCTACCGTTTATAGTACAACAGGTGGCATACGTAGTTCTTAAATCGATATTGAAATGCACACACAAGTCTCCTAAATTATTTATTGAAATACCTACATTTACAGTGTCCGTTTTAGGAAGTCGTAGTTTTTACTTATTCCCGTTATTAGGAATTATAATTTCTCAGTGTCACATATTATTCGTTACTACTCGTGAGTCCCTTATCATTGAGATTCTGTTTTATATTCTGTATAAGGAAACATTTTAAAAGGAGTGTTGATTAAACTGACTATAGCAGACTTGTCATCTTCTTAAAATTACTTTATTGATTTGATATTGACAATTAATCATAAGGTCAAACATCAAGGAGGATTTGAGTTGGCATGGACTGCGCTGTTTCTTTTTTTTCGTGACATCGTGTCAGTAGAGAGTGCGTCACGTTAACAATGCATTCTGTCCTAAATGACAGCGCACACGCTTTTTTATATTTCCTAAAGGCCAATCTGTCTCAATTTGCTCAGTAATATATTTTGACAGTGTATTTTAGTGAAAATGATTATAAACATATTTCCCATGTTCATTTCGTAGATATGTAACGTTTGGTGAGTATAAGTAAAAAGTAACAACACATATAATAGTTATGTTGCATTGTTTATGATTAAGAAAATTCATCGATTATCTGAAATGTTCTACGTATACAGTCGATTTATTCCACTTCTGAAGGTGTACATTGTCGGTATTCTCCATTGCATTTGCCCCCGAGTGTAACGTGTGCCAGTGTAACCGAGGGATGG